>CM029127.1:10621609-10809109 GCA_016859345.1 Istiophorus platypterus | reverse complement strand
GCCTTCAACCTCTTATCAACACATTCCACTTAATATCCTCACTCTGGTAATATTGATCATTGAAATATTTACTTTAAAAATTAATTAAAATATTCAACAGTTTTAGCATACATAAATTACTGCATACATAAAAACAGATTTTTCTCTTATTCTGTCAGATGGGTTAACAACTGTGTCACAGTCATTTACCGTCATCACAGGATCAATCTAACTGACTGTGGTGATCCTCTGATGTTTCATTTAGCTCTACCAGCAGGTTCACATTTGATTTTGAGTGAAATATTTCGACATGTATTAAATCAATTTGCATGGAATTAAAATGAATAAATAAATAAATAAATGTAGCACTGCCATCAGGACAAACACTTTACTCCATTCAGTACTTAGGCTTACGAATAAATATCTGCAAAAACTAATGCCATTCTTACCAGCCCACCACTGTGCATTGTGTTAACAGCTAATTTGCATGTAGCTTGCTATTGTTAGCATTTAGCCTAAAGCACATCTGTGCCTAGCCCCCCCACCCCCCAAGGGAGGGTGCTGTCTGTGCGATCTGCTTATTGATTGAGCTGCCGGGATGCTTGTTGTCTTGTTTAAGAATGTTTTCCATTGTCGATGCGATAATCTCTTCTGAACGTCATCACGCCCCCATTACCGACCTATTTCTGTTCCCTACAGGTGTGGGCTTTGCTACACGTAAGGTGGGCAACTTGACCAAGCCGACCACTATTATCTCAGTGGATGGCGACAAGGTGACAGTGAAGACCCAGAGCACCATTAAGAACACAGAGCTCACCTTCAAGCTGGGCGAGGAGTTCGACGAGACCACCGCTGATGACAGGAAGGTTAAGGTGAGAGCTCAAAAGTCAGGTTGCCCAGACAGGACACTGTTGTAGAATAATAGCACTCAAGAGCTCAACCTCATTCTACATTTTAAGATTAAGGAAGCAAGTTTACTTCCATAAAGAGGGTTAAGTGCCTTTCTATGAGGGAAACACTTTTTATAACCACTCTCATAAAACATACTGCACATGTACAAAAAGCTGAGGCATCCATAAATATGTGATGAGTAATGACCGATAATTATAGTCATGACAATGATGGATGGCTCAACAGACGGCTGATTTGTCACAGTTGGCCGCTGTCATTCCTGATTTAAATGCGAACATGAGGAGGAGGTGAGAGGTGAGAGGTGAGTGTCAGAGAAGATGACTTGGTACTAATCTGTGACCATAAAATGAGACTTGAACCACAGCATCCTAATCTTATTTTAATCTGGGGTGCAGAGGGGAGTGAACTATGAACTCAGGGATACAGTTGAGAGAAGATTAGATCGTAAAGGCAAAGAGTCAGAGGGATCAAACATCCAAAATCACATTTTGAGACCGATATTCACAGGGAGAGAGCGAGAGAGAGAAGGAGACGGTGAGACTGGCATATTTCAACTAATAGTGCAGAGCGGGAAAAATTGGGGCAGATTGCTTTATTTGAAATAAGCCACAGCCTGAAAACATCTGTGTATATGATTGATGAGTCAGATAATTTCTCATTAAAAGTTTTCCTCTTACAATTAAAAAGCTACATTTAAAATGCATCCATGACCAGTTTAATCTTTTCAGATGTTGAGCATCTAAAGCCCGAAAGTAGTTTGATTTTAACAAAAAAAACTATTAATAATTTTCACAAAATTCTCAGTGACATTATATAAATTTTGAAAGAAGAAATAACAGCCTCCCCCTTATAAATAAAAACCAATGTGTATGGGAATTAAAACACACCTTTAAAAAGTTTAATAAAATCAGGTGTTTTGCTGCTACAACTTTTCTTGGTCTAGTATGAGCAAGAGCCTATGGTGGCTGATGTAGCAAACATTAGTAACCTTTAAAAACACATTGCTGTAGGCTATGTCTGCCATTACTGAGTCAGTTAATGACTGTATGACTCACCTCTACGCCGCTACTGGTGAACTACATTTTAGTGGGAACCAACATCTTGCAATTGTTAATTAATACCTAACTGTTGAGCTGAAGTTACATAGGGAAGCTAAATGTGTAGCATTTTTCTGCTGTAGCTGGAGGAGTTTGAATCAATTTGAACTACTTTATGTTTTGGAGTAGTTTAAGGTGCAGGTACAACAAGGCTCATCATTTTATAAACTCATCAGGTTTTTTTTTCCTTTTGAAAATGCAATCTGCACACTAAGGTAACTCGAGCTGTTGAATACATGTTATGAAGTAAAAAGTACAGTAGTAAAACTATAAAGTAGCAAAAAAACAGACTCACTCAAGTAAAGTACAAGTACCTCAAAACTGTACTTGGGTAAATATACAGGATTTAGTTACATTCAATAATCCAAACTGTCATTCATGGGATGATGAGATCTTGTGTGTACACTAGGGTATATGAATTACCTCTGTCTGTCTTTCTGTCTGTTTGCTTGTAGTCCATTGTAACAATAGATGATGGGAAGATGGTCCACATACAGAAGTGGGACGGCAAAGAGACCAGCCTGGTCAGGGAAGTCAATGGAAACGCCCTCACACTAGTGAGTACTTATGCAAAATGTATACATTTAACATCTGTTTGTGCGTTTGTTTTCTTGTCTTATCTCATCTATCTTTTTCTCTCCATCACAGACACTCACACTCGGGGCAGTTGTTTGCACACGTCGCTACGAGAGAGCAGAGTAGAACCCAACACTGACCCTTCATTATCTACTTGCATCAACTAAAGCCCTGCACCACTAAATCTTAGCATCCCCTCAGCCCAGGCCAAGCAGAGCCCCCTATGTGGCTGCTGCATTCCCCTCAATGTCCCCTCATACTGTATGCTCAGTATTAACATAACTGCTGACTGTGACATCCACTTTATCCCGGTCATTCTCTTTACTGTTTTTCCTTTAACTGTAAGAAACACTGAATAAATTCCAATGATTTGTTTGTTTGTTTTTTTTTCTTTCTCTATAATATTCCAGGTCTGCAGATTTTTTTTGTTTTTGTTTTAAAAATGTGTTATGCATGGTGCCTGTGATAAACCTGGGAAATCGTTTGAAAATGTAACTATTGAGACCTTAAAAATAAAAGTTCCCACACTGTTTGGATGAAATGATGAGCACTGAAATTTTTCCAAGATGTTTTTTGTTTTTTTTTGTGTCCATACATGGAATTTGGTAGGTCTAAGTATAGCTACTTCACTTAGTAAATATAAACTTTACTTAACTGGAACCCCAAAGTCAACAGACACCGATCTGGGCAATTGTGCTTCAGGAAAATTTTGTTTTATTTACATTTGAATAATCAAATATCCTTTAAATAAAACCTGTTTGCAGTTTCGATTGATAATTATGTAAAGTTTCATTAAGGGAGCTTAAGGACAAAGCTGCAGTAAAGATAAGAGTTGCTGTCCTGAATTCAGAGCCGAACTTTCTTTGTGTTGAGCCCGAAAGAACTCCAGTCTGAGCTGTTGTATGTGAACAGCAGGATACAATACTTTGGTAGTGCAGCATAACACTACACATCTAGTAGATCCAAAAAGTGTGACCACAGTTTCCATCACTGCTGGATTTACAGGGTGTCACAAGGAGGTTAATTATAGCTCCTGCTCCTGTGTTTTTGTATGTGTATATACTGGTGTGTGCCTTTGCCCTGGCTAGGTGAGGGGAAAGTTTTGTTAAAGCTAGTACTGGATGGGTGGGTCCTATATCCTGTGCTTGTACATTAAGTGTGCTTGTGCTATCTAATTTTGGATCCTTCCCTCTCAAAGTAGATTGGTATCATGTGTTTGGGACAGTGCCAACCAGAGGCAAAGTGAAGGGGTGAAAAGGCCCAGGACGAGTTAGGTGACCTTCTGCCACCACCTCCTGTAGATACATAGCTGAAAATGCAATGATAGAAGTTACGAGTGTAACCTCGTATCATATTTAACTATATTCACATTTATGTTCAGGAAAGAGGTTTAGGGTTAGATTGGTAAAGGGAAAAAATGTCCTGCTTCTTCTACTCCAGGTGGTAGAAGAATGACAGCCCAAATTTATGAAAAAACAGAGACTTAGCCTGAGCACTGATAATTCCATGATTACTGTATGCACTCACCTGTGCAGCCATAGATCCCAAAAAGCCATTGTGTTTTCTCAGCAATGAAATATTATCACACATTCTGTCTATATGAATGAATGATGAAGACCCCAAGCAAACAGTATAAATGACATGTTTGACAGAAAAGGTTTGGAAGCATTTATATATAACATCAAAAAAAGGGAAAGGGATACAAATATTCACACTGATTATGCCAGTTCTTTTATACACATTTATTAATTAAATGCAGAAAATTGCAAAAAAACCCCAATGAACATACTATTCATTCCAAAGATACAAACAAGTATTTACACAAATAAAAAGTAATAATGTGCAGATATACGGTATTTACAGTAAAGGCTTACTTTTGCTGCAAGAAGATATTCATATCCATGGATATACAGAGTCAAAGAATCGAACAGGCAAATCTTGTTAAAAAAAAATAAAAATAAATAAAAATCCCTGAGATTCAAAGTTCATATTTGACTTTAGAAAGAAGTCTGATTTAAAAAAATGATAACCGCCATTACTGAGTCAGTTAATGACTATACGACTCATCTCTACTGGTGAACTACATTTTAGTGGGAACCAACATCTTGTAATTGTAACTTATAATACCTAACTGTTTAGCTTAAGGTTAGCTAAATAATTAGTATTTTTCTGCTGTAGCTGGTCGAGGTGGAGCTAATTTGAACTACTTTATATAGCTTGTGTTAGTTTTATGTACAGGTATAGCAATGCATCCCCATCATGATATTTTTTACAAGCTTTTTCCAGAGCTTTCAAACACATCTCATGGACTTCATGAGATGATAGTTTGCTGGACTGTGCAGTGGAACAACTGCAACACCTTTTGCTTCCTCAGTTTGTCACTCAGCACTTTGGTCCGGGTTGAAATATCACATTTACTATTTTGAATTATGGAATTAAACCATATTATATTCTATAAACATAGTACTCACAAAGCTTTAGATATAATAATAACGACAACGACTACAATCATAATGATGATAATAATAATAGTTGTTTTGTTGTTGTTGTTGTTATTATTATTATTATTATGGTTGATCTATATTTAACCCTTTTCTTAAAAATGTTACAAAGTACTTTACTAAAAAAACAGGAAACAGGAAAAGAAGAAACATGAGCAAATTGGAAGTGAAAACAATGAAATTAATAAGATCAAATAAATAGGAATATAACAGTACTTAATATCAGAATCAGAGAAGGAAGTCAAGTTTTGTAATGGTTTTAACAGAATGTAAAACTGAGGGTTCTCAGTATAAAAACTATAAAATACATCGGAACTTTTCAACTAAACTGACCAAGAGGCAGCATGTATATGAAAAGCCCTGAGGGACACCACATCTCACCTGAGCAGTGGTAGAAGTAGAGTTACAAAGGATGAGAAGAAACGTTCAGTTGGAAAGTTATTAACGTAGCAAACAAAGAGCGGTGCACTTGATTCCTTCCCACGTACGAGGATGCAACAAAGTGTGAAAGATAGCTTGTTTAAAACTGTTTGGAAAGGAACCAGAGGTCAGAGAATTGTTAAAAGTTTCTAAAATAGCAGGACTGATAGAGGAAAATATCTCCTTGAGCAGCTCTGTGGGGATGATGTCTAGGATGCAGGAGGAGGAGTTCATGTCACTCTCTAATAGCAAAACTGTAATGGATTGACTTTGTGTACTTCAGAAGATTATACAGCGTATCCTGATTCTATAAATAAAGTTATCACTGGTTTCTTTCATTTAACTCCAAATGGCAAATCTCTGCCCCATAATTGTTTTTCTTTCCCCAAATCCTCCCAACACAATTGTACAAAGACAAATTTATTATTCCCTTATGGAAGCAGAAACGTTACGTATTTCAAGGATATCCTGTAAGAGGGAAAAAAAAACCTCATGGTCAACATTGACATTGTAATACAAGTTAAACAAATAGGAACATTCCACTGAACTACTTTTTCTGATGACTGATTGTTGTCATTCTATTCAACTTATGAGCAATAATGGAACATCAGCTCACAATTCTGGTTGTATGAGTTCTGGATCACGCTAAGTGCCTAACTTGCCATATCAAATTAATCTTATACATCTGTCTATTGAAAACAGGAGAGAGAGTAAGTAAATAAAGAGGAGGACTGAGACCCACCAATAAACTGGGGTCATTACCAGGGGAGTGCTTTCCCTGGAACCGTGTCAAACCACTGCAGCTGGAAACAATCTATCACTCCACAATCCTGCTTGTAGAAACATGGAAACAAGTCCAACAAGGTCAAAATGGCAGAAAAGAAAAAACGATGTTGATTTTCTAATCTCGCCTTATCTTGTCTTACATTGAGCAGGGGTCATCTTTTAAAAAAAAGAAAAGGGTCTTGTTTTTGTGCAAGATTTTCCTACTGGGACATGACTCAACATGAGATATTTGTTGTGCAAGCCCCTCAATTCAGCCTTTAGATGCTCACCTCACTTGGAAACATTAACTTTTGACCCCAAGGTGGACCAGATCTAACCTGAGAACTTCTTATGTTTATGTTTTTTGTTTCAACAGGCGCTGGCTTTAAAGCGACATTATGAGTTCAAGGTCCAAGAACAAAGACATCAAGAGGCATTTTTTTTTACCTTTACAAATAAAAACACCTTTAATGGAGTTTACAGTTGACATACAGGAAGAGGGGTGTATGTACTGTGAGCAGTCCCCTGGAGGAAAGACACACAAACACAAAAGGATATACACACAGATTCACAATAAGCAACGGACAAACTAGGGATATCACCATAGCATGAAGTTCCTGTCATGTTCAGTTGTGCTACATTACATTTCCTGTTTGTGTCTTTACCTCTTCCTGTGTGTGTGTATTTGCGCGTATGGTTGTGTGAGTCTGTGTGTGTGTGTGAGAGAGAGAGTACTGCTTTCTCTCTCTGTGTTATTTCAAGGTTTTTCATGTCAGACTCTCCCTAAGAGTTGACTTTGCTGCTTCATGTCTGCTTAATGGATCTCCCAGAGCATCAGAAACAGGATAGCTGTGAACAATATCTGGATTTTTGAGAGGGGTAGCCACTTGCTGCCATATTGCTTACACTTATTCGGTTTCGTACGATGCATTAAACCCCTCCCTCTGTTGGGGGAGCCAGAGGTTTCTTAAGGACAAACATGATAGGAGTTCTAAATGTGTTTCCAACAACTTGAAGCAACAGTAAGCAAAATGCCTCAACCTAAATGGAGGAAGGTTTCTATAATAAGGTGTTGGTGGAGAGATCATTTAAAAGGAAATCTGTCGCACTGTCTGCTACTACCCACGTCCCCTTTTGTGTGTGTTACAACTGCAGCATGTGACTGTGCATGTGTGTCGCTGTCTCAGCTGTGTTTATGAGATTTATGTTTTTTGTGTTTCTTCTTCTTTTTCTCCTCTCTTTTGAGACTGTGGTCATGGCGCCTCCGTTTGGATTTGCATTCGCTTTCGCTGCTGCTGCTGCTGTCGCTCTCTGATTCCTTCTTTTCTCGCCTCCTCTTCTTCTTCATTTTCTTCTCCTGGATGATAAACACACAAGAAGAAACATTGTTCTGTGTGGCAATAACAAGAACTTAATCAATAATGATGCATAAATGTGTAAAAAGCACGCAAAAGTTTAATTACCTGATGACTAAACTTTTTTTTTCATAATATCAACATTAAAATATACTGTATTGTTTCAAACATCCCTTCTGGGAGTTCTCATGAAACCATATTTTATCTGTCAGTGTAAGCAACCACGGACACATATTGTCATACAGAGATGTGTTGGTTGTTACATCAGATGACTTAACAGCCGAGGAAAAAAAAAAAGAGAGGCTGAGCAGAGCTGAAATAAAAAATGAAGTAAGTGCAATCCTGGACATTATCTGTCACCTTCTTTTTCTTCTTTTTTTCTGAGTCTTGCTGTGGCGCAGCTGTTGAGGCCTGCTGCTGTTGCTGCTGTGGCTCTTCGTCGTCCTCTTCAGGCAAAAGAGCGTACTGCAAGCCCGGAGCGGAGAAACAATCCTTTGTAAAGTGACCTGAAAAAAGTAATAATTTATTGAAAGGGCTGCATAACTTTGAGATGACTTCAAGCTAATTCAAAGTGGTCTTGTTTTTTTGCTCTTTGAAGATATCACAGTTATACTGTGCACATTGTTGTACCCTTGCAGCCGCACTTTGAACACGTCGTGTTGAGCACAGCCTCCAGTGTGATCCTGTTGCCAGTTTGGTCTCTAAACTGCTTACGCCGCCTTGCATCCTGCCTACAATCATACATGGATGATAATAACACACACCTGTACATGCTCAGACACACACACATATAATAAAATGTAAGAACTTACTCTGCCATGACATTGTTGGGGTCCAAGTCCCGGCCTGTTCCCTGACTGACAGCTTTCATTGAGAAGGATAACTTCACCTTGTCACCCCGAATCTGACACGTAAAGGAGAAAGCAGAATCCTCTTGGGTTTTACATACAGTACTGTTTATGTATGTGTGTATGTTTGTGTGTATGTGTGTGTGTGTGTGTGTGTGTGTGTGTGTGTGGTTACCTCTCTCCCAATGACTTTAATCCACACCTGTTCCCCCACATCAACAATCTCTGATGCACTCTCAACCCGTGACGCTGACATCTCACTCACATGTACCAGGCCTGTGTGTACAAGGGAAAGGAATTTAGATTTTAAACACAGAGATTTACTTTAATTAAATCTTTCCATTACTGATGAAGAAATTAGAGCCTGACCAATGTATCAGCCAATATTAGCTCAATGCAGATGCATTTGTATCGTTTATACATCTGCTGATAAATGACAAGAAATTGAAGGACAGATATGCCAAAGATTTCACACATTTCAAATATTCAGATGAGCAGCTGGTGTTCAGTTTGACATGCAGGTCAGGTAAATTGTGCCACAATAAATCATCTGGCTAAAAAAAAAAAGTAACCTTAGTGTAAATATAGATTTGAGACATTCCACTGCATCAATCACTTGCTCTTCAAAGCAACCCTCCCCAACCCCAAACCCTTCCTACACATTATCCTGGATCTCTTTTACTAGGAAGTCAGGGTGACCAGAAAAAACTCAATCTGGGTTCAAAATCATTAATAACACTGATTGTTATTAATCTAAAATATATGTCATCATATTAAAAATATGGGCTTACACTGTAATATTAACTCTTTGCATCATCTGTTGTGTGTTGCATCATACCCTCAAATAGCAGGGCTTTGGCTACCTCATTGCCCCTTCAACCCCCCCCCCCCAATTGAAAATAACTAAATTTAAAAAATAAATAAAATCTGTCATCCAACATCTACTTGTAATCAGAAAAAGAATTCTGTGTAAATGTTGAAATCTTACTTTAATAGCATCATGTGGCTTAGCTGCCTTACATTCTTCTGCCAACTCTGGCTGAGACATCACTGTCACAGACTGTGTCAGACACCATGCACTTTGGAAACCAGGACCCTGCGTTTTCTACGCCCTTTCTGCATTGCTTTTGGCTCTGCAGTGGTTTTCCCTGGCAGAGGATGCAGGTGCTGACCAAGCACTGCTCTACCACTGATCATTTCCACTGTTACAGTAGATTTAACTGTTTTTACCCTTTATAAGCTCTAAAATATTTTCCAAATAAGGTTTTCAAATTCTCATTGTGTTACCTCTTGTGCTTTTGCTTCCTACTCTTTTGTATTGTGTTTTTTTGCCTTCTTTCACTGCCCTATTTCTTATTACTATTGTAATTCATTTCACTCGTTTTTTGTGACAGTTTTCTCTTTGAATAATTAAACATTTGTCTGTAAATGCTTGCAGTAAAGCTCTGTGCAAATAAATGAACTTCTATCCACCTTCCTTCTTGTATCCTGGCAGTCGGACAAAAGCTCCATAGGTTTGCACAGAGACCACCTCTCCCTTGGAAATGCTGTACAGTGGTGGCAGACCGTCCAGTCCAGCAGGCTCCAGACTTGGATCATCTTCATCACTCATTGTCTCACTGGACGCAGACCACAGGCATCGAAAATTGGATCTAGGGACATAATAATGTTACATATCTAATTGCTTGTAGTGTCTTAAACTGTTTTGCAAAAATGGCAACCTGGGTGAAAGCGGTTTGATATTTATATATTCAGTATTCATTTTTTTTTCTTAATGATGTTATAACAATATTCATTATTTTTTCTTCCTCGTAATTCATACATCAATTTCTCATACCTTTTGTGTTGTTTGTTTTTGTTGGGCATATATGTGCATTTGTTTAAATAGAAGATAAAAAGGGGTGGATATGGTGGCGATTTTAGAGGCACTTCAACCGCCTGACGAATAGTTTAAGTTAAAGCATATCCAGCTTAAAGCATATCCAGCTGAAATAAAAAAACCCTGGATGTCTGCATTAGAATCTCTTTTAACACCTAAATCTTTCATTCCTCCATAGTGTTTCCCCTGCTCAGGTGCTGCTGAGTCAAATATATCTGGTTCCCTTGACTTGATTACATAGAGAGTATGTAATCTGTGTAGAAGCTCTTGAACAGAACAGCAAAAACAAAACTGTTGGAGCCAAACATAAGAATCTACTTTATCAGAGTGACTGTGTGTGAACAGCAGCAGTGAGGCTAACGTTAGCGAAATTAAAGTATTGTCTACCACCAGGTTAACCCCGACACGACAAAAACACATAAACAGAATAGTCGGTCTCCGCATGAAGTATCGATTCGTTTTTTTTTAAATGGACAAACCGTCTCTCTGATTTAGGAGAAAGTATTGAAATAAACCATTGTTACCTTTTGTGTTAGCACAGCTCGATTCCGTTTCACTTCCGGTTCACAGCAGGTCGACGACAAGCGAAACAGCCAATCAGAGGCCGGGCAGCGGGCGGAAGTAGTTCCCCTTCCGCTCCTCGTCGGCGTCCCCGCTGCTCGTCCCTCCATCAAAGGCGTCCGCTCGTCTTTAGAAGCTAAAGCTTGGAAAAAACCAGCGTCTCCGGCGTCCCCTTGTCCTCTAACCCGGGATGATCGAGCCCAAGAAGAGAGTCGCGGACATGGCGGTGGTCCCCGCCGCCGTGAAGCGGCCCCGGACCGAGCTGGTGGCGGCGGCTCAGTCGCAGCAACTCGTGGCCATGGTAGGGAGAGAATAAGCTAGTGTTACCAGAAGTGTCCTGGGAGGGAAACGCTTCGACGACACCAAAACAAATAGACACCGTGGTTATTAAGTGCACGATTTCACTCACTGGGCTAAAGAAAAAAGGGAGTTTTCCACGTGTATTAAGATGAGTAGGCTGCCAGCTGTACCAGCAGGAAAAGGAAAATAGCAGAAAATACCGCGATGTGTTTCATTCACTTTCCGGCTAACGCACCGATTCTCTGGAACTATTGACTATCATGGCAATTTTACACCTTTTGTAAGATTTCTCCCAGTAACGACTTGTGCAATGCTTAAAAACGTATTTTGCTCTCTACTCTGATGAGCATCCACTAGATCTTAGATGATAGTTTTTTAAGCACTAATGATGCCATAACGGGGTCCTGTTATTGCTATTTATACCCAGTTGCCAGTTTATTAGGCAAAACTAGCTAAAAGTGATGCAGTCTATTAAAACACTTGTAATAAATCCTACTTTCATTAAAGTTATGATGATCGGTTTTGTTTAAACCCATGTAGAGAATCTTTGATTCAGTTTTATGGTCATTTTTGGATGCCTTGGCTTCAGTATGTACAGGGTATTACACATCAGTTATTGTCATTAATGATCAATCTGCTGATTATTTTTTCCCGTTATCAATTAATAATTTTCTCTAGAAATTGTCAAAGAGTTTTCTTTTAAGTGCCAAAGTAACAGTATGAAGTGAAAAATCACGGTTTCCTAAAGCCAAAAGTTATGTCTTGAAATGACTTAATTTGTCTGACTAACACTCCAAAAACCATATGATATTCAGTTTACTATTACATCTGCTGAAGAAGGGCAGCAATTTTTAATACTGATAAGTTGGAGCTAGAGAATTTTTCCTTGAAAAGTTATGTAGATTGTTAATCAATTATCAAAATTATTGCTGAATAATTTTTCTGTCTATTGACTGAACGCTTAATTGCAGCCGCTATGTTTGATCCCCTGATGTGTCTCCCTTAGGGCCCCCCACGAAGCTCCAGCCTGCAGGCTCCCATCATGCTCATGTCTGGCCATGAGGGTGAGGTCTACTGCTGCAAGTTTCATCCCAATGGAGCCACGCTGGCCTCCTCGGGATTTGACAGGCTAATATGTAAGTTATTAACGATTAAAAATACTCCGAATGGCTGACACACCTTACAGTTCACATCTCCTCGTTAATAAAACGCGTTCGTACTTCCGGTTACCAGGAGTAAATTGTTGTGCACCCTGTCTCACCTTTCCTTAGTGCTTTGGAATGTGTATGGAGATTGTGAAAATTATGCCACTCTGAAGGGCCACAGTGGAGCAGTGATGGAGCTGCACTACAACACAGATGGCAGGTATGAACGATCAAAGATGAAGTAAAACAGCATTATATTCAGTATATTCTGAAAAAAATCCAAGCAGAATCCTTAGCTATGTTGATAAAATGAATAGCAGAGGATTGTTTATATATGCATGCAATATTTAAATTATTATTAACGTAAAATCCGTGTAACTTTTGGCAACTTCAGTGCTTCTTCATTCATGGTTTAATCCATGGGGCTGATTAATGTGTCTAGAAAAGAATGATCAGCTGTGTTTTCTTGCTATCTATTTCAGCGTGCTGTTTTCAGCCAGCACAGACAAAACTGTAGGTGTTTGGGACAGTGAAACAGGCGAGAGGATCAAGCGTCTGAAGGGCCACACCTCCTTCGTGAACACCTGCTACCCGGCCCGCCGAGGGCCCCAGCTTGTCTGCACCGGCAGCGATGATGGGACGGTCAAGGTGAGATTTCCGGCTGCCAATTAATGTAAATGAATCGGATGATCTGTTTAAAGATAGAATGAAATTTAGCTTGATGCCCATTCACAATTGTAGACCTGATCCTTGTGAATGGTTATGTGGTCATGGTCTGATAGTGCCTTTGTTAATGTCTTTCTCTTTATGTGTTTGTCTCCATGGTAGCTGTGGGACATTCGCAAGAAGGGGGCAATCCACACTTTTCAGAACACCTATCAGGTGCTGGCCGTTACCTTCAATGACACCAGTGACCAGATCCTGTCAGGAGGCATCGATAACGACATCAAGGTACTGGCTTTCAGTGTATGCAGAGAAGCTTGGAACCACACAGAAAATAATGCATTCTGAAAAACAATTGCTTTCAAAATAATTTCAAAAAATGTTTTGAGAAATTCTAATTGACTTCTAAATGTAACACACATACATACTGTAAATGCTTTATATATTATACTAACTAAAAATCAATTACAAGTTTAACAAAATCCTGACAATGATAACTTTTTGGGCGATACTTTTAATGAACACGAAAAATGCTTTTACCCTACATCATACAAAGGTCAGTCAATTATCTCCATAGTTAGCATCTCAATTTTTTCACTTTTATCACCCAGCTTGAATTAGAAATAATGATTGTGGAAAGCCTCCAACCTAGGAGGTAAAACTCATGGAATTTGATTGGCAGAATTGAGTAGGAACTCTTACCTTAGCCTGTTGCAGTTTATCAAAATAGTTATTTTACTCTTGTCATGGAAATTGCATGAATGTCAGCTGCAATAAAAATGCACAAAACACTGTAGAAGATGAATTTAAAGATATATATTGTATAATATAGTGGAATGATCACTTACACATAAAGAGTCTTTTTATAGCATTCAAGAGAAGTAGCTGATAGTAATCCATGACAAATGTATAGCCAGTATATGGAAGTACTCAGCCTCATACATATCAGACCTACCAGAATACCCTGATGCTGGAAGGAATACTATAACACATACCAGATTATACTTTAACATACAGGAATATAATAACTAGTAATAATCTGAACCCCATACAAAACATTATCAAAATAATAAGCTCATAATATAAATGATCGGTCTTACATATCCTTTAGAGTAAATTCCTAGCATGGTTAAACTCATCATTGCATTACTTTACAAAACACTTACATTGCACACCTATATTGTAGTGCTTACAATTATGAAGGGACTTAATGTGAGGATGTTTACATAATCTTATGCAAAATACTGTCACACTCTTAAAGAGCAGATAGTGCCTGGAGGTGAATAGCATTAACATACATTGCTTGTTCATGTATGATTTGGGTGCAGACATTGTGACTATTTAGCATTTATGGATGCAGCTACTTAACAGGAACAATCACATAATCAGATCAAATTGAGCTTTATTATCCAAACAAGGACATTTATTTAATCAGAGGAGCAAAAACTGTTTTATAAAAACATTTTATATAAATAGAATAGCAGTATAAAGCAAAACAACAGAGACAAACCATAAAAGGACTAAATGAAAAGGAGCTGTACATTGTTGTCATTTGGTGCTGTGTCCTTTATGTTCTCTCTCCCTGCTCCCTATCCTCATCAAACAAAAATATACCCCTCCTCTAATCCTCAAAATACCACAGTTACAAACACACAAGCACATTTTTAACACAGTTGCTGTCATACTTTTCAAGACAAATTATGCAATTACAAACAACATTTGCGGTAGGTTTTGTTACAGCTTGCAAAGATAGCTACAGATACAAAATTCAGTGATAGCAACAGACACAAAGGATCACTTAAGTCTTTTGGTTTTGAATTTGTGTTGCAGTATTCTGCCCCTGTGGCTCAACTCAAACACTTGGTGATGTGGATGAATTGGATAATTTAGAATGCTGTGTGTCTTATGAAAAAGGGGTCTTTAAAAAGCTGCTGCCTTATATCTGTAAACCTATATCATACAAGGTATTTCAAATAAGTTGTTTCATTACACCATGAAGGTTTTTGTCTGTTTGCTGTGAAACTGCCTCACAAGGATGCTTTTAAACCCATGAAATAGTGAATTCGCTGCTCTTTGTTTTTCTCTTACATCTTTTATGATGGTGATCAAGGATTACATCTGTGTTTTTTGTGCCACACTCTGTTGCTTACTTATAGGTTAAAAACCCTGCTGCAGGCCCCTTTGTGGTATTTCTAGCTGACTTGTCACGTTGTAGTGTGTTCATGTGCTGTAAGAAAATCTGTTCCTCTATTTCTTTTTCCCCTCTGACTCTAATCACAATGATAACTGTTTTTTTCCGATGACGTATCAGCTCAAGCCAACTCTTTGCACATATTTACTTTTGTAAAGCACTGTCAGGAGTTGTTGTTTGTGTTCTGCAGGTGTGGGACCTGAGACAGAACAAGCTGATCTACAATATGCACGGCCATGGTGACTCAGTAACTGGACTTGCACTGAGTTCTGAAGGATCCTACCTTCTCTCAAACTCCATGGACAACACAGGTAGGGCATGCATAATAAGAAATGCCTTTTCCTCAGGCCATAACAGTCCTCTTTTTATTCGCAGGATGTTTCATTTGACTTTTGTCTATGTCTCTGTTCAGTGCGTATTTGGGATGTTCGACCATTTGCGCCCAAGGAGAGATGTGTGAAGATTTTCCAGGGCAACGTTCATAACTTTGAAAAGGTAGATGAATAATTTTCTAGTCCTCTTTGGGATCTAAGGCACATGCAGTGGGCTTGTACTTTTTTTTTTCTCCATGAGAGAGTCCTGACATTCACTTTTTCCTAAAAAGGCATCAAAACATGTCATTCTGGTATGTAATAAACAACACTTGATGCTTTTATTCTCTGAAATGATAGGGGCTATAACTTTGCTCATAAGTGACCAACAGCTGCAGAGCCGCTGGCAGAGTCTACGTCTGTTGTCGACCACAGTTGCATGACATTGCCTTTCATCCTCTCTTGCTTCTTCCATCAGTCTCTGCTGTCTTTTCGAATAAAGAAAATTCCATGTTTCATCTAATTATGGTAATAGTAGCTTGTGTCATGTTGCTAATGCAGTTTCTAACATCTGGTCCTGTTGTTCAGAATTTGCTGAGGTGCTCCTGGTCCACTGATGGCAGTAAAATTGCTGCAGGCTCAGCTGACAGGTGAGAAAAAAAGCATATACACACACACACACACACACTAGCTAGAGGCCAAGGTATACTTTATCATATCAGGTCCAGGGAAATTCTTCAAGAGAGCCAAAGACCTGACGTCAACTCCTGGCAAACCCTCAGGTTTCAAATGCTTCTAGTCTCTCACTGAGCACTTCTTTCATTACTCTTTCTGAAAAAGTGAAACCTCTCCAGGGCTCTAAGATCCATATTGTAAGATAAATGAGGATTTACTACAAGATTGGTTTTGTCTTAGGATAGAATAGAATAAAGTGCTACTAAATTGTCCACTGAAGGATAAAATTATCCTTAGCTCGCTAAAACTTAAAAGTAGCAGACGAACATGCAACAAAAAGAACAAATGTGGCAATAAAAAAAATGAATTGAATAATCGTCATTTGTTAATCAACTGTTATTTGTTACCATACAAAAAAAGGCATTTCCAATGAATATTTATCAGTGCAGAAATGCACTTACTTACATCATCCTCGTACCCAAGTCTGGTCCATAACCATAATATCCACCAACGCTCTCTGCTAATGTAATTTCTCAAATGTCTATACTCTTTGGCTCCTCTGTGTCCAGCTCTTATTACAGCCACATCTGAACTGTGGCCTTAGACCATTGATTTTAAACCCAAAGAGGTCTAAGGCTTGTGGAAAATATTGTTAATTAAAGGCAGCTCAAAATGTAAATATTAAATAAACAATGTTTTTTTAAAAGAAGTAGAAGAAGTTAGGGAACATCATCCCTGTCCTGACAACTGTAATGATCTATAAAACATAATTTTAAGTAAGATCACGTTCAAGGGGCTGGACTTGAGGTTTTCTTATTCCTGAAGAACAATGTTAAAGTTCTGGTTTTACTTTGGCTCTCTGGCAAACTTAAAACAGAAAGAACATAAATACAATAATCCCTCTGTTTCGTGTCTCAGGAGTCACTGTACTTATTAACTTTATCTGTGTCTATAGATTTGTGTATATTTGGGACACCACATCGCGTAGAATCCTATACAAGCTGCCGGGCCACGCTGGCTCTGTCAATGAAGTGGTCTTTCACCCAGAGGAGCCTGTAGGTGAGTCGATACAACAGCTTTAGTCTCAGATTACAAGCTGTAATACATGTTAGAAAAATGGAACAGAGATATGCTGGGACTTGAAACAGGTTCTTTTTTTTTTTTTTTTCCTTTTTAAATCTGTAGGAAGAACTGGAGGGAAGATAATTTCCATGTTCATGTAGTCGTTCCTCTATGTTAGCTTTCATTTGGTGTTCACCTCAAGGTTAGATTTAAAAGAAAAAAAAGTGACTAAAATAAGGGTTTAATCCTCTTTTCCTCTTCCCACAGTACTGTCTGGCTCCAGTGATAAACGGCTCTACATGGGAGAAATTCAGTAGGGTGTTATGTGTGTAAACTCAGATGACTCTGTGTATGTGTATGTGTGTGTGTGAGTGTGAGTGAGTATCTCCTCCAAGTGAGTGTCCTGCCTCAGAGATGGTTGGTGATAGACAGTGGGTTGGTATCTGTAATTTCATGTACTTCAGCTTGTCCCAGAAAATCCTCAGGACGTGCGATTAAAGTTTATTGTGCTTAGTCACAACAACCTCTACAATGATCGTTTTTTTTATTCTGATTTGTTTTAAATTTTTGGGTTGTTTTTGTTTTTTAATAAACTTTAGTACTCTGTAAAAAGTTTCTTGGATTCTTCTGTCATCCTTCGTCATGTAACCAGCTGTTATCCACCAAAGCTGAGTGAAAATAAGCAAACCGTTGAATGCTGTGAACTGGATATGCAGAGATTTTTATTTTTAAATCTTATTTTCGATAATTAACCCACTACTGTTTTCAAAAAGAAGTTACTTACTCTAATGCAGTCTTTGACAGTGTTATTAACAAGTTACTTTGAGTGTTTATAGACAGGATGTAACTTTAGATTACAAAAAATCCATTGTTAGAGCAATCTATAGAGTATATACTACAGATTAACACATTAATGCTGACATCCTCACCTTTGTGAATTTGACATCCTCTCTCTGGTCAGAAAAGCTGGCTTTAAAAAGGAAAATCGGGTGCTGAGAGTTCGAAATTTAAGTTTTTCTAGGTGCAATAAATGCACTTAAATCAAATACAGCATAAACCACCTCTAGGTTCCCCAAAAAACGTGTCATTTATGTTATCCTGCATTTCATCTTAGCTATATTTTCATTTTTTTGAGTTTTTTAGAAATAAAATTTTTACAATACTCAATTGAGTATAGTTTACCTATTTCTAAAATTATATCGTCTTGTTTAATTGTGTTTTTATTGTTTCACCATGAATTTCCTCTTGTTGGATGTTTAAAGGGAGGGGGCATTGTTAAGAACGGTTACTATCACTTTTTAAAGTGCTTTTTACTAAAATACCTTTATTTCTTTAAAAAAAACAACAGTTTTACTGTTTTGTTCCTCCATCATGTCAGTGCAGGGAGAGTTGAGTGGAGTTGGTCTGTGTGTGGTTCGATATGTTTTTTTAGTACTATATAGACCGTGTGACTGCATGTATTGAAGTTTCTTTTCTTCAGTCTAACTGCGCAATGAAGGTGAGTAAACCGAAGAAAACGGGTCACTGCACCCAGTTCCACTAAGATGTTTTTAAGTTGTGTACCGCTACAAGTCAAAGGAAGTGGATTTGTTTAAACATATTTCAAATCCGGAGTCGACAGAAGGGGATTTGCATTAGGTGCAGAAATGCGCTGCTAGAACATTTAAAGCACAGGAGTGAATACAATTAGAAAAATATAGTAAAGTAGAAATAGAAAAAAGTCAGAATGGATATATAGTGTAATTACAGCGCAGTCATAAGTTACTCGGTGGACGAGAGAAGCAAAGCAGGGGTCCATCAAACAGACACCGGAGTAGAATTAGAGCGGAGACGCCTGAGGCGGATCGTTGGACGCAGCGAACCGACGAAGCTTCCTCCGGTGATCGTTGATTGTCATGTGGCCTCGCGATAACCGCCTCTGCGGTCACTACCCGCCTCGTGGCGAGAGCTCGCTCTGCTTATGTGACGCTCGCGGGGCCTCGCGCGGCCGCCGCGCTCGATCGCAGCCCCCCCGGCGCGAGCGGCCGTAGTTAACCGGGCTCTCTCTCTCTCTCTCTCTCTCTCTGTCTGTCTCTGTCTCTCTCACTCTCAACATTTCTCTCTCTCTGTCTCTGTCCCTCTCCCCTTCTGTTTCCCTCTCTCTGCCTCCCCCCTCTCTCTCTCTCCCTCTCTCTCCGTCTCACTCAGTCTCTCTGTCTCTCCCATCTCTCTCCCTCTGTCTCCCTCTCTCTGTCTCTCCCCCTCTCTCGCTCTCTCTCCCTCTCTGTCTCTCTCTCTCCCTCTCTTTCTCTCCTTCGCTTTCTCTCTCCCTCTCTCTTTGTCTCTCTCTCTCTCTGTCTCTCTCTCTGTGTCTCACTGTCCCTCCCATCTCTCTCTCTCCCTCTCTCTGTCTCTCCCCTCTCTCCCGCTCTCTCCCTCTCTCTCTCGCTCTCTCTCTCTGTCTCTCTCTCTCTCCTTCGCTCTCTCTCCCTCCCTCTCTCCCTCTCTCTCTCTCTCTCTCTCTCTCTCTCTGTCTCACTGTCTCTCCCATCTCCCTCTCTCTCCCTCTGCCCCCCCCTCTCTCGCTCTCTCCTTCTCTCTGTCTCTGTCTCTGTCTCTCCCTCTCTCTCTGCCTCCCCCCTCTCTCCCGCTCTCTCTCTCTCTCTCTCCGCTCCGAATAACCGCAGGCTGAGGAGGCGAGCGTCCCCGCCCCCCCCGCCCCCCCTCTCCCCGCCCGCCCGCCCGTCCTCGGTGTGTGAAACCAGTCTCCGGCGGTGGCGGGAGGCTGTAACAGACTTTATTATTTCTCGTCTGTCTGAGCCCCCCCCCCCCCATCGACCCCCCCCCACGCCCCCCATCGCCCCCCCCCGCTTCCTTTGTGCTGCCTTTGAAACGCCTCGCGGGGCCGCCGCTCGGCCACGCGCACGCACGCGGGTCCGCAGAATCCATGCGGCTCCTCCTCGAGGGGGTCGCGGTGACTGAGAGCCCCCACCCCCCGGCCTCCCCCCCTCCCTCCCTCCCCGCCTCCCTCCCCGCCTCCCTCCCTCTCTCCCCGCGGCTCCTCCTGTGCCCACCCCGGCACCGATTGTTGACAAAAGACGCCGCTTTAGACGGAGCGGAGGAGCCCAGACCTCGGTACCGGTGAGCAGATCCGCCCGCTAACTCGACTTCTCTCCCCGTACAGCTCGAGGAGGAGCGAACCGGGACGACGGGGCCGGAGCGGGAGCGGGAGTAAGAGGAGGAGGAGGAGGGGGAGCAGGAGGAGGTGGTTGTGGTGGAGGCGGCGGGGGTGTATGGACTCCTCTGCTCCTAGAAAACCGTGAGTCACAACGGGCTGCTTTGTGTCCGTAGCGGCTTGCGCGTAGCCGAGCGTTAGCCGTAGTAGCGGCGCGGGGTCGGTCCCTCCTCCCTCCCCGCCGCCTCCGTGTGATCCGGTATCATATGATGCTCATTTCTGCGGAGGCCCGGGGCGGATGGTGACAGCTCTCCGTCTCCCTTTGTGCCTTTTGTGCGTCCCGTCTCCGGAAGGTGTGGCCGAGGTGATTCGGTTTTGTCGGCGGTGGTCGGACCGCAACGGGCCGGCGTGAAGTGGACCCCCCCCCTCCCCTCTCCCTTCCTCTCCTCCTCTCCTCCTCCTCCTCCTCCTCTTCCTCCTCCTCCTCCTCCTCTCCTCCTCCACACAGACACTCACACTCTCCTCCCCTCTCCCTCCCTAAGAACCACTCGCGACTGGTTATTTACCGACAAAAACCAGCGGCCAAGATGGGTCACTCACTGTGAGCGGAGGCGCCAGACCAGCGTTGCGGGAGGAGGCGGCGGCGGCGGCGGCGGCCTTGGGCAGGTCTATTCAGCCGGGAATGGTGTGAGCTGACACGGCCAGGCAGTCTGGATCTGACCGGGGACCCGTCATTCCCCCGGAGCCTCCGCGGCTCCAAGCCGCATCCCGAGCCCTCCAAGATGGGGAAGTGCGACGGCAGATGCACGCTGCTGGTGATATGCTCACTGCAGTTGGTGAGTGCGTACATGTGTATGTTTGTGTGTGTTTGCGTTTGTGTTTGTGTATGTTTGTGTTTGTGTGTGTATGCATGTGTGTGTGTTTGTGTATGTGTGTGTGTGTGTGTGTGTGTGTGTACACGCGCGCGGCCTCAGTCACCATGAAGATATAATTAGAGCAGCGTGCTACAGACCCGCACATTGTAATCAGGCATTTTTGTCCAGCCCCTCTGTACAGTCCCACTAAAAAAGCTTTGAGCTGCAGCTGCTGGGGTGCCATGCCACATTACAGGCCAGGGTGTGTATGTCTTTGAAGCAGAGGGAGCAGGGGATGGGGGTGGGGGGGCTTATGTATCAGGGTGGTCTGCATGTCTGTAGGGAGAGGGGTGATAGCCCCGTGGCAAAACCATATGAATGTTAAGCACAAGAGGGGACAAGGCGGCCCTGTTCACCATCTGGTCTCCATTCTGGAAGCAAAGTTAGCCGCTCCTTGTGCCCACAAATAGCTTGAGACTATTCCTCCAAAATGTAATAAGTGTGCAATATGAGACAGTGTCATCTATTCCTGGTAGTGAGCGCGGACGGCAGCAGTGCGAGGGCCCGTCGTCAAAGCTATTGTTTGCCAGGCTGACGAGTTGTAGTGCAGCAGGGGGATTCGGCCTATAGATCCTCATTAGTTTGGGGGAGCTTTTAGGGGGTGCTCCTCTTTTACAGTCACTGGACTGGCTGGTGCTCCAGGCAGTTACCATGGAAACAACTGCGGCAGACCTGTGTATGTGTGTCCCTGTCACTGTCTGTGTGTGAGTGATTCCTTGTGGTGTGATGTGTTTGTAAGTGTGCTGCATTTGCATACGTGCTCATTTGCGAGTGTTTGTATGTACTGTATAGATATCCCTCTAACGTGTGTTTATGTGACCCCCCCCCCGTTCCCTAGGTGGCAGCCCTGCAGAGGCAGGTGTTTGATTTTCTGGGTTATCAGTGGGCTCCCATTCTGGCCAACTTCCTGCACATTATGGCCGTCATCCTGGGCATGTTCGGCACCGTGCAGTTCCGCTTCAGATACCTCATCTTTGTGAGTATATCCGTCACCTTCTGATGATGTCACAGGCAGGCCTGTGTGTGTTACTTTCATACAGAATCCGATCTCTGTCTGTTCAGCAGTATGCAGTATGGCTGGTCCTTTGGGTGGGTTGGAACTCCTTCATCATCTGTTTCTACCTGGAGGTTGGAAACCTGTCTCAGGTAAGTTCTGTGTGTTTTTAGTTCTTGTTGTGTGTGATGTCTTTACAAGAAGAATATTTGGTCTAAATAGAAACACTCTTCATTAGTGCCGGGATGATTAAACACTTGGTTGACAGAAAATGAATTGCCAACAATTTTGGTACTTACTGAAGTCACTGGTTGCCAACTTTTTTGGCCAGCCACGGCTTACAAAAACACTATATATAATTATAATAGAGCTGAAACAAGTAGTCAATTAATCGATTAGCTGATCGACATGCAATTACTTGGCAACTGTATTGATGATCAATTTATCATTAAAGTCCCTTTTAAAACAAAAAACCATTCTCTGGTTACGTCCTCCTTTCTGGTTGAGAAAAATGTGAATATTTACTGTTTTTCTTTGGATTGTATTATACTTAAAAACTTGTTTTTTGACTTTCTGTTGGACAAAACAAGACCTTTGTAGATATCATCTTGGACTTTAGAAAATTGTGGTGGACATTTTTCACTGTTTTTAGACATTTTTTGACCTAATGATTTGTCGAGAAAATAGTGAGAAGATTAATTGATAACAAAAAGTTAGTTGCAGCCCTTATTTGCAGCTCCTCGTCACAGTATGCACACGTCTACACGCTGTTACCAGTTTACCCTAAGAGTGATTTTCTTTTTTCTTTCTTCAGTTATATTAGCTGAATGCATTTTAGAGGCCTAAAGATGTAAATTATTGAGTGATTCATATAAAAAGGAGAAGGAAATCTGTAAAAAAAAAAAAAAAAAAAAAAGTTTTACTTGGCAACCCTTTGGTGGGGTCCTGACCACAGGTCTGAAACCCCTGGAAGTCATGTATCAAGCAAAATTGTCAACCCTCTGTTTTCCCAACTCCTCACTTGAGAATTTGTTGCTTTTTTCTGTTTATATCATTGTTCTTTGACATCACTTGGGCTCAGAGAACTTGTGATGATAATTTTTCACTATTGTCTGACATTTTTTACACTTTGCAATTAATAGAGGGCGTGAAAACACAATCAAAAAGAGGATTCGGCAATGAAAATAATTGTTAGGTAGCCCTGCTTTTGTGAACATGTGTCTGTTTGTGTGCGCGTCACAGGACAGGGACTCTCTCATGACGTTCAACACATCCCTCCATCGCTCGTGGTGGATGGAGCATGGTCCTGGTTGCCTGGTAACGCCAGTGCTAGACTCCCGAATGGCCCCCGACGACCACCATGTCATCACTGTGTCTGGGTGTCTCCTTGACTACCAGTACATTGAGGTGTTGAGTTCGGCCATTCAGATCCTGTTGGCTGTAGGTATCTGACATGCACACTCCTACAAAATAATTGTACAGTGTGTTTCTTTTACATATATTTGGCTTTATTACAGCATCATACACACAAGCACAGAACTTAAATTGTCATTGTAAAAAACTTTATTTTGCATTTTATTTTGCTAATCCTCCACTTTCTGCTGAAATATTTTCTATGAAGTAAAAGCCAGACACTCTTAAGTCAGCAGTGACTAAACCTATTCATCTCACTTCTGACCATCTCCTCTCTAACAGCTCTTTGGCTTTGTATACGCCTGCTACGTGAGCAAAGTCTTCCAGGATGACGAGGACAGTTGTGAGTGCTTTTTGTCTTCTCCTAAAAGCTTGTTGAGCCTCTCCTAGCGCCTTGTTAGGCTAATTTGGTTTACTTTTGTCGTACTGTGGAGAGGGCTTTTGTGTAAGCGTTCCATGGCTTTGGATGTGACTGGTATTAGCTTAGTGTTTTCCCCTGTCTTAGTCACGCTGAGTGATATCATTGCAGAGGATTCCCTCTGGGTGATCTTAGCGCTCCATCTGTGGGCAGGATAAGGGGAATTCTGCCGGAATATTCCCGCCGTCAAGAGTGTCCTTCTGTCGGCTGGCCGGTGATCGCCTGTCAGCTTTGGCGTGCCATCTGTGTGTCTTAATACCTCTTTGCCTCATGTGCCTCTCGTGGGCGTTTACTCTCACTCCACTCAGCGGAGGAAATAAACTCCCGTAGACACAATATGATGACATAAGTTTAATTTCCCGTAAAACCATTGATATAAGTGTGTCAGTGATTTCTCAAATGCATGCTGTGTCAGGATTACGAGCATGCCATAACATAGTGGTAATGATGAAATCCCAGTGACATGCAAAATCATTAATTTTCATTGATACAATTATGATATATCCCAACTAATTTTTAAGCCTATATCAGTATTGATATCTGAGAGATTAAAATATCTGATAATACTCTGACTTATGTTAATGTTTTTTTTTTCACAAAAACATAACAACAGAGATTTTGACAAACATCCCTTAGGTTTATTATTTTAAAGAATTGTGACCAACATGTGTACAGAGAAAAATGCAATCAGTGATGTCTGATGGACGAACTGTGTAATGGCAACACAATTCTTGCTACTCATAGGCCAACATATACACCAGGTACCAATATATTTTCAATAAGGGCCAATATATCAGCCTGATTCATTTATCTGTCTAACTAATACTTGCACCAGGTTATCGCATTACATGTGTAACATGTTCTAAATGAAAACAAATCCTGGCCATTTTCTACCATGTTCGTTACTTAATTAAAAAAAAAACAAAAAAAACCAAAAAAAAACGCTTGCAATAGGACAAATCACAGGTAAAAAATTAAAATTTTACATTTTTTTAACAAGAGAAAAAAAAAATAGGTTATTTTTGTCCACCCAACCCTACTTCCAGTCTAACTCTCCACTGAGGGAGAACACAGGGGACAATATTCTCTTTCCCCTGGAACCTCATAAGTTTCTTCTTCGTATCGATTGAGTAAGATCAGAACAGTGTATCCATGACATAGAGGCAGTGAGAAAGATGTTGTATTGGTGCATCTCTGCAGATTCTGATGTCACAGTGGGTTTACAGTACTATAAAGGTATACTGAAAGCATTATGATATCATCTGATGCCTTAATAGATTTTTATTTCAAAATGGAATCTCATCTTGAAATACAACATAGTGAAATGATGTTGTCCCTCTCTCTCTCTCTCTCTCTTTTTGAAGTCGATTTCATTGGTGGCTTTGACTCTTATGGCTACCAGCCTCCTCAGAAGTCCTCTCATCTGCAACTGCAGCCTCTTTACACGTGAGTTACAAATATATATTTTTCCAAATCTCTTTCCCCTTCATTTCTAATTTAGTATTGTCCTTCCATAAAGCTGGAGGACTCACAAGAGACAGATTATTTTAAGAAAATGTCAAGATTGATGCTGAAGTATTCTGACTTTTAAACCCTAGTTTGGGTCAAGTGGCAGAAGCACTTGACCCTTTGTCTACGTAATTGCTCACTTAATTTAAATCCCCCACCCCTTCTTTGTAACACACCTTTTCTGATAAACTTTTTAAGGCCCCTTTGGGAGCCAAAGAAGATATTACAAACTGTTTTACTGGCTGAGAAGTGCAACAATATGTAAAATTAACTTCATGTGTAAAATCAGTCGAGTGCCCCTCTCATGCGGTTATCTAAAAGTGCAGTAAACTGTAACAGTGATGTCTGACAATATGAATCCCCCTTGATCTCTTCCCCTCTGCATCCCAGGGCTGGTTAATTGTTGGTAGCGCCCCCTTCAGGCAAAACCCTGACAGCGTCACTGTGGATGGAAAGCGGCGGTCGCCCCGATTACACTCACTCTGTGTGTCACAGTTTACCCGAGGAATGGACTTAACCCCACCCAGAGGGAGAGACGTCTGTGCGTGTGTGCATGTGTGCTTGTGTCTGAGAGCGAGAAATACAGCCCTGATTAGAATGTACAGAGCTCAGGGAAGAACCAGCATGCCAGGTGGTGTGATAGGATGAGGGAGAGCCGGAGACGGGGGAAGGCGAGAGGCGTAGAATAAAAAGTAGGAACACCTCTGTCAAATCACCAAGGACACACTACACTAAACTGCCAGCTCTCAATACTCCCACAAGTGTGTGTGTGAGTATGTGTGTGTGTGCGTGTGTGTGTGTGTGACTGTGACTGTGTGACTCCACAGGACTAGCTGGTGCTTTGTGGTTGCACCCTTGACTCTTACCACTTAGTGCCGTTGTGAATTTTGTTGTTCTGGGTTTGTGTGTGTGTGTGTGTGTGTTTGTGTGTGTGTGTGTGTGTGTATGTGTGTGTGTGGGGGTGGGAATGTGGGTGGGGTCACATAATAAAAAGAGGCACGGCTCGTACCTGTTGTCGTTTTAGAATGTGGTGATGTCAAACTAGAGCAGTCTTATGATTCCCGTTCCCAAAGCCATCTCCCCTTCCTCCCAAGGAGAGTTCAGTCGAGGCCAACTGGACTTGTCAATTGCGCTTGATTCAACTTTTCTTGGAAAACCATGACCTGGATGATTGAGATACTTTACAGACATCAAGCTTTTTACATTACAGTGGAGAGGAAAGGACTACTTAAAAGATCAGGCTGGCAATATTTTATATATTTTATTATTATAGTAAAAAAAATCCCATGAAAAGAAAAAAAACAACTATGCTGTTGTCCATCTCAATAACTTCCAACTTTCACAGCTTGTTTATGTCTCTCAGCCCAAAACCCTTACGTTCCTGGAGAGATTAATAAAAGAGTAACACAAATATACTTTAATAAAAAAAAAGGCCAAATTAAAGTAAATTGTGCATTTGTTTGGGACTATTTTCAGCTGCAGATGTGTTCCCCTAGTGAATTTTTACAGCAGTAGGACCGTGTATGTGGTGTCCTCTCAAAATAATCCACAAGTCCACACTCTTTTCTAATGAAGGAGCATGTCGCCCAGGGCATCGGTGTGGCATGTTTTAATAGTTTTGGACAATAGAGCTCAGTGGCAAAAGGTATAATCAGGCTTTGACTACAGAAACAACTCTTATTTGTAGAATCCCTTCGTTACTGATTTTGTCTTTTTCATTGGATTTGTTGACATTAAGGAAAAAAAAAAAGTATTGCCAGACTTGTTCTGTACATTTCTAAGATACTACAAAAATCAAGTCAAATGTCCAGTGCTAGGATATTTAGTTTTCAGGAAAATAAATACAGCCTAGTGTATATGTGAATCTGTCGATTAGGGATAAAGATGGCTTTGGGATCAGGCATTAGTGTGTCTATGGGGGGTGGGGGGTGGGAGCAGTGGGGGGATACTGTGCATGTAAATAACCAGCCAATGATTGTTTTGTTGGTTCCATTTAGAAAAGGGGGGTTGCATTAGGGGGTGGGTGGGAATATGGGAGATGGGTACACATCAGAGTTTTTCTTCATACCTGATTCGCTTTTTCTCTCTTTCTGATATCCTCATGCTGCCCTCTTTTAACCCATCTGCAGCTAATTCTCCCCATCATCTTGCTCTCTAACTACATATGGCCCTGCAGCTCATTCGATGACTCACTGGAGCATGGCGATAAAGGAGAGGAAAATATGTCATGAACGTGCATGGTGACGTGCTCCGAGTCAATTTTTGTAGCTGGAATGGGAGACAGGAAGAGGGAAGGAGGGGACAGGTATGAGGTGAAGACCTTATGGGGTGTAAAGTAAAGTTTGAAATAATAAAAATACACTTTCTACATTAAATATGACTTCTGTTGTCATCTGTAGACACACATTTGTCTCACCAAGAATGACTTCATGTTCAATAAATTGATTGCTTTCCTTCCTTGTTTTTCTTACTTTACATTAATATAGAAGTTGAGGCACAGAATTACATTTCTGTCAGATTAGTTTAGTAGATTACACAAATGACGCATTGTGGTAAGAGGGTATTGTACGGTGACAATTTAATTTGTCAAAATAACATGATGCTCTTTATAGAAAGACAGGCCAATGTTATAAAAATAGAACTACGATACTGATAGAGGGACTTGTTTTGTAAGAGGGAGCGCATCGTCACCTTTTAAGTTCAGTTAATTTCAGTGGTATTAAGTTTATATACTACAGTGAAGCTTTGAATTCTCAAAATTATTTAACAGATTATCCACTATGACGAAAGTAGCACTGTGGCATTAACTTGTTTTTTTTCTTATTGTTTAAATTTTAGAAAAATTTGCTCTTTAAGCCTGTAAAATGTAAAAGTGTATTAATATTTTTACTAAGAGTTTGAGACAGAAACAATTAATGTCTACTCCACTGGTTTGTAGCATCTTATTCTGCAAGCAAAAAACAAAACATAATATAGTAAATAACAATAAAACTGGACAATGGGAGGGGGGGTAAATATATCTCCTTTTGAAAATAATATATGGCAATGAGTTTATGTACATACTTTATGCACTTCAGGATGCTTATCCAATAAAACTGGACCATGCAAGTATGTTTAGCAGCCTCCGCGGCTCCATCCCGATCGTTTCCATACAATTACCATAGACTTTCCTAAAAAATAGGGGGGGGGGCAATAACCCACTGTATCCAGGTGTGGTCACCCGCAGGCCCCGGTTCGGGACCCGTCTCGCGTCTGCAGCCTCGGGGGTCACCTGCCGGCGCGTTTCCACCAAGCCACGGGTGGGTTTTTTTAACATCTGGGCCACACGATCCCCTTTTCACACACACACACACACACACACGGTCCATCGCTCCCTACCCGAGGTGGAGCGTCCGCCGACCGTGTGGCGCAGCGCGTTGCCATGGCTGCCCCGTTGCCGTAGAGACCCCGGTACATTGTGTACGGTCCGCCCCTGGCGAAACGCTTCGTTTCACCGATATAATTACACCATTTACCCCAAAAATGTGCATATAATCAAAAAAAATCGTGCAGAAATTTCAGTATAAGTTGTGATTATTGTGATAGTTTATTTTTTTTAGTCTCGTCTGCGGGTCCGGTTACAGAAAACAACGGATTTCCATTGGAAAAAACAAAAAAAAAACAAAAACAAAACAAAAACGGGTATTTTTATTTTTCCCTCAATTGTTAAATATGGTAACGGGGTCGAAATAAAAAGGCTTTTATAGACACAGGCCACGTTACAAACGCACCACGCACATAACAAAGGGCCCGGTCCGCCGCGACCCTCCCTCCCTCCCGCTTGGCGCAATGAACCGCACACTCGCTCTCATCCTTTCCCGTCATGCAGCGCTCTCGCTCGCTCCTCCGTCGAGCCGCCATGTTGTCGGAGTGAAAGCCTGGGGTGTCGGAGAGAAACCGGGGCCGAAATCCGCGACCATCCACCCTCTCCGCCGGTGAGTATCGCCCGCCCCGCGGCCGCGGAGGCGCCGGCCGTTGTTTGTCCGCGCGTCGGTGCCGGTATGGTCGCCATGGGGGCTCCGGGAGGGGTTAGACGCGGGTAATTTTGGCGAGCCCGGAGCGGCTGCCTCCCTTTCTGCTGCCTGCCTCCTTCCTCCCGTTGTGTCGGTCTTCCGCTCCAGACGAAGCTCTCGGGCCTTTGTTAGCATCCGCGTCACGGGGACCGGCGGGGCCGCGGGTCCGGCGGACGGAGCGAGGGCGCCGGGTGTATGTTAACGGCGAGATAACGATATTATGGCGCCGCCGCCGCCGTTTAAAAACAGTACCGGGGAGGGAGGGGGGGGGGAACCAGTGTGTCGCCGCCGGTTCGCCCGAGCCCGAGCTTGTGTCGGGAGGCCGTGTTATTGTTGGTGGACACGGGCGACGAACCCTCCGTAACGGATCCGAGACTCGGCGTGAGTGGACGCGGATGCGGGAGAAACCGACAATTGTCAGGATCCTTTTTCTTTTTGTTGTTTTTTTTGTTCCCCCCCCCTCTTCAACCATGCCCCCTTTTTCGCGTTGATGTGACATGTCTGCTAGAGCGAAGGGGGGAAAAAAAACAACATTATGTCCGTGTCGAGACACCTATAACGTTGTCTCCCGCTAGCCGCAGGTCGCCCCTCGTATCGTCACACCCCTGTCTGTCCCCGGTATGCGGGCGATTGATCCCCGGTATTGAATAATGATTAACCCACTTAGATTATGGAACACGGCGGCTGTTTCCGGGTGCCGAGTTAAACTTGTGGCATAACAAGCCGTGTGCGCCTCGCTCCGGGGGACGGCCGCACGGTTGTGGATTTCCGGGTGTTTCTCCACCTGGTTTTTCGAGTTGTAGCGAAAGGGAATCGAGAGCTGACGTTTCCTCGACGCTTGAACGGAGATCGGACGATGAAATCCGGCTCAAGACGCGTGAGATGTGAATTATCGGTTCGCCGAGCCGGTTTTGTTTTGATCTCTTGGGATTGTTCGGCTCCGGGTTTTTTGTCTTTATGGAGGGGGTGTGCGTTGCATAGTGGTTTCAGCAGACTTGCGAGAAAGCTGCATGTGTTTTTGAAAATTCATAGTGTCGGGCAGACTCTTGCAAAGGTAATTACTGTATATGGCTCGGTGTTAAAAAAGAACTGCTTGTAATTTCCGCGTTGCCTGTAGGGACACTAATGTGAAACTGGTAATTTTAAGAGAGATTAGAGCTTGTTGAATAAGGAGAGGCTGTAAAATACAAATTATATCCCTCCGGGCTGCTGAAAACCACAGAGGTTGTGGGGGCCCACTGTTGACCGCGACCACCGAACAGATTGGATAGTACACAGTGCATCTTTCTCGGGTTTATCACTGCACAGATAATGACAGCAGCAGGTTATATACCGCGGGTTATATGACTGAGCCACTTCTGACCTTTGCAAAATAAGGACCACCGGTTTGTCTCCATTTCTTGGCAAATAAAGTGAGCAACGTCCCATGTGCACACCTACTAAGATAATGCTACTTTTTAAATTGTTCCACTTACACAGTGCACTCAATTGTCAGGTTATTGGGTACACTTATTCTCAGATAAATCTGTGTAATATAAATAATAACGGTTAATAATGTTTTAGAGGTGTAAATTAAACTTTATTTAAACTTTTGGTGGCTGTAGTTGGTGGTGGTGTTGCTGTATTGTGTTACACTGAGAGGTGTTCCTAATATTTGCATCTAATATTAGAGACACCTCTCAGTGTACTGCAGTACATCCCAAGAGCACCACAAACCACAGTATTCATAAAGTTTAATGAACAACGGTCTTTAACAATTTACCTTCATGAACGTAAGAGTCATTACAGCATTGTTATATTATACTGCGTTAGTTTTAGCTAAATGCACATAATAAACTGGTAATTGAGTGTATTGTATCAGCTTTAGTGGGAACTGATACTTTGATTGGTAGCAATGATCTGTAACCATGTTCCACCTGAAGCTTTGTCTATACTTCTGTGGGTCTAACACCTTAAACCAGACAAGGGTAACTAATCAGTTGCCTACACTATATGAAATTTACTTGGTTACTTATCTGAATACAATTTAGTTATGCACAATATGGAGATGTTTCACAAGATTCCTGTGTGGTTAACTTTTATCTTTAGGGGCAATTCGATTTGAGTTGGAACCAGTCTGTTTGGCTTTAATAAACACAGAGCTGCAATATAGTTTACAGTATGTCATGCTGACTAGAGGTTGGCAGTTAAACTCACCTGCCCCCTGGGCTAGCTTGTCAAGCTTTTCCCTTCTTTATAATTTTAACTGTTGAACCCAGTTCTCTTGTTCTGAATATCAGCATTTAAGTGTCTTTAATGGCATGTGCCATTTTGCCCCAAGAATGTGAGACCTACAGTGCGTTTAATATTAGTGCTGTTCCTTTTGTGGCTGCATTTTAAAAACTTTATCATGTGCTTTTTTTTTCTGTTTTCTTTTAAGAACGATTAATCTAACTAGTTTATCGTGATATTTAACAAAAAAATCTATTAAGTTTGTGCTGTGCTGTGGAAGAATATGCAGATCTACAGTCAAACTAGACATTACACCAATTACTCTAACAAATGAGACCATTTTCAACCAAACGAGGGCTGTTGGTTTATTGATCTGCTGTAGTGATGATCTGGAATCAAAGCGTCTGCACTAACATTAGAGAAACCTCATGTGGAAGTGCCCTTGGGCAAGATACTGAGCCCTAAATTGCTCCCGCTATGTCTGCGGTTTGTGAGTGAGTGAGTAAGTGTGTGTATAGAAAAGGGCTGTATGAATGTTTGTGTGAATGGGTGAATGTGGCATGTAGTGTAAAGCGCTTTGAGTGTTCAGTTAGTCTGGAAAAGCGCTATATAAGTGCAGCCTATTTACCATCCACACTCTGTTAGGAAAGTCTTGGATACAGCTGGCTCAGAGAGAATACTTTTAACTATACAGCTCTGTGCAGTATAAGTTTTATTAGCTACCCCTAACTAAAACAGATACATCAGCCCTTGAAGAAATCCTGTATTTATAGCTGTATAAAGCTTAAGTTTTTATTTAGAGTACTATAGAGAGATGTTGTTTTGCTTTTATTGTTATTTTGGATGCTCTGGTTTGTGGTATTGTTGAAATGTATTGTGTAATACTCACACTGATATAAATTATTAGTCACATTTTAGCCTCCATGAAAGAAAGGATTCATAGCAGTGCACTTATAGTAAACTCCATTTTAACTAGGTTTACCAAATAAACAGAGTTTAGTCTGACATGACAACCAGTCCAAGCTAGAATAATTGTTGAGATATTTTTGTATGTCTGCTGTGGCCCGTGGAAGTCCCCGTCCTATTCTAAAATGACTAGGATAGTAGCTCCATTTACATGATATTACGTTGAGCACACATCTCTTTCGTTTAGGACTGAGGTATGTATTGAATTATAGAAGAGTGACACTGACTCTGATCTTTGATCATAAATCATTTGGAACAGTGAAATGACAGGCAAATGATTAGATGAGCAATTTTTTTTAAACCCATATTTTATCTGCTGCCACTATATTTTTTTATGAACTCAGGTTGTAGAACATGGATCATGGCCTCTTTGTCCTGATTTAACAGCTGGGAACATTAGCTAGTACAGCACATTAGTACAACGACTTAAAAAAAAGTTCTCTGTGCATTTGTTATTGCGGGATATAGTTACAAAGGCTTTTTAAACTAACTCGCTGCATCAGTCTGACAGGATTTATGTTGTTAATACCATTAGATTTAGCACCTGATAAACTGGCATCTAATTGTAAGGTCTCCATTCTAAATGATTAATGTGGTTTAGAGCTTACCAAACATTTTGTTTGTTCAACGTATTGATCCAGATGTGTTTCTCACCGGACAGGCTGTGGTGGAATGAGCAGTGTGTGTGTGTTGAAGAGGAAAGCAGTGCTCTGGCAGGATTCATTCAGCCCCCACCATAGAACTACATCTCCCAGCATGCCCGTTGTGCTGAGCAGCGGAGGACATGCCCCTCCAACTGGGCAGACCCCACAGGCCACACCCCCCAGTCAGCAGGTAAGACCCACCACATATACACCTTATACATATTTCATTCATTCATGAATAGATGTGTCCGTTGTAAAGAAACATGTCACTGTTTACTATGTGGTCTTCCAGCCTGTGTCATTGGTCCCATAGTCCTATAGCTATTAGGGTGATGAGAAGGTAGTATTCTGCCAGAGTAATAGGTCGGATGGAAACTATGTTGAAATTGCTCAACAAAAGTTGGTTAAATTTGTGTTTTTGTAAATATAACCAGCATACCATGCCATTTGCAGTGGAAACACCTGAGGGTGGCTATTAGCAAGAGTGATGCAAATACAGACCAGGAAGTCCTTTTCCCCACTTTAACAGCTGATTCTGGTTGAAATGAAGCAGCACTGACTTTGCTCTGTCAACTTGATTAAGTAAAATTGGTGACTGCCAGCTTTAAACATCATTATAAAAAAGCTTAAATGTACTTCACATCTGACATTTTTGAGGGATTTTGTTGTTATATTTGAGAGATGCAGATTAGATTCTCTTGAGTTTTCACAATTCAAAGTTAGGTTTGGTTGGATGATGAGTTAATTAAATGATAAGTTACACAACTGACAGGAATGGATGGCTGTGTAGTAATTTATCAAGTAACAGTTATAAACACTTTAGGATTACAGCTTCTCAGATGTGAGGATTTGCTTCTGCTTTTCCTGTTTCATATAATTATAAGTAGATTTTGATATGATTTGATTCATTGAAAAATATATTGTTTTTTGAATAAAAAATGTATATTGCAGCTACAGAGAAGTTACAGTAATACTTAATAACCAGTCTCTCTGTATTCATATTGTCTTGGCTAGTAGAGCAGCTGCTTTTAAGTAGAATAGATGTTAGCCTAAATAGGGTTGCTGTTAGTCAGGCAGGTTAGGCCTGCTGCTACAAAATGTCTAATAAAACTAATTGTAGTTGTTTCTAGTCCTGAACTCAGATACCAGACTTTACTTAAAAAGGCTTGAAAACTTTATTGTCTCTGCCTCAACATTTCAGAGTGTGTGTGTGTGTGTGTGTGTGTGTGTGTGTGTGTGTGTGTGTGTGTGTGTGTGTGTGTGTGTGTGTGTGTGTGTGTGTGTGTGTGTGTGTAATAGTTGCATAGCAAAGTATGAGATGTAAGGCCCCACGATGGTCTCATCTGTTAAATTTTACTAACTGGTACCAAGATTAGTATTTTTCATGACCAATCCAGGGGGGAAAAATGGATCCATCTGATAATTAACAGTTTAGTCTGCTTGAATGACATCTTGGTAACTTGTTTTACTGCACACTTTGCATGTACAGCAAATGACCAAGCCCAGTTGTTTCCAGTACATGCTGACTGGTTCTTTGATGACAGCGTCTTGTGTGGAATTTTGTGTTACGGTCAAAATGAGTAGGAGAGGAAGTCAGCATAAGCTTTGCCAGTGAAAAAAAAATGCTGTCTCCTGTTTGGCTGTATTTGAGCTTTACAAGAGAGGATGTGGTTCTAAATACCTCCACCTACAGTGCTGTTTTGATGACGATGATGAATTCTTAGAATGCATATGATACATTTGGCTCCTTTTTTAACATGCAGTCTTAAGGTTGAAAAAGGTGCTTGGATGAATGGGTTCCAATGACCTGGCAGAGAACTTCCAATTATTTCCACCTGAGCTTCAATGTCTTTATTTTTTTTGCTCAGCAGATAATTTACTCCACTATTAATAGAGATCTTGAAGAACTAATAGCCATCTTATATTCCTTGCTAGGAGACTAAAGAATGGGCTTTTTTATAGCAGCACAGTACTTATGGAGTCATAATAATGAAAACATTAAATAATTTGGTTTTGTTGTTGGTATTTCAATTTTAATATATATACTGTTGTCACTTCTGATATTTCTGCTTTACATGTTGTGTTTGTATTTGGCTATTTGGCTACAGTGTATTGATGTTTATTTGTTTGCTGAACATGTGTTTAAGTGTGAGCATGCTCAAATATATTGTTGCATTATATTCTCCTCCTGCACCTTTCTTTCTAGCATTTTTGTTCTATGTTTTTTCTTGTAAGTAACTATACCTGCGTGTCTCCAGTTGTTGCCCCCATACACTCTGCCTGCTGTTGTTGCCAGTAATTTTAGGATAATGTGCATGTGTGTCTCTAAGGGTGTGGCGGGTGCTGGACGTTCCCAGGATGATGCCATGGTAGATTATTTCTTCCAGCGGCAGCACGGCGAACAGCCCGGCAAACATCGCTGGCCCACCGGAGACAACATCCATGACAGCCAGGTGCGAATGTGTTAGTGTTGAAAAAAATGGACACTATATCAGCGCTGGTATTGTTGTTGTGTCTTGTCATGTGTACTATGGTTCGCTCATAATCTGATATGTAAATATAAAATCATGCCTTAGCCATACTGAAATAATTCCATTCTCTCTCTCCAAAATTCTGTTGTTGCTAACATGGGACAGTGTGGGGATAATGTTTTCCGTATTTCAAATTTTAAAACACCAGCTTTAGCAGCTATTTATTGTTTAGGAAAGTGCAGGTTTAATTGATGCCAATTTGAACAATCTTTTGAGTCTTTAAAATGGTTTAGTTTTGAATTTTGGCTGCTTTAATTTTTATGGTAAATCAATAATCAAGTTAATTACTAATAAACAAAGTTTAGTTTATGTTAAGTGGTTGAGCATGAGACACATTGTCATGCTGCTTTCCACAGGTGCGGTCCATGGACGAGCTGAACCATGACTTTCAGGCTCTGGCTCTGGAGGGACGTGCCATGGGAGAGGTAAGGCACCAGGGTTGATGGTTGGGGTCAGAACATGTTCAGATATCTATATTTGGATTAGAAATTAATGGACTGGATGAGGTCAGGTGCTTTATGTCAACACTTAAGAATGGCTGCCCTGTATTTTTTCCCTTTGGCACTGCGCTGAATAGACACATAATGGATTACGATCAGCGACAAACTTGAAAAGCAGGAAATCTAAGGGAAAAGAAATGGATCATTTGATAAAAGGCCTATGAGACTTGCGTGTCTGCATTGTTTTTCTAAACTGAAAAAAATCATAAAATTCAGACTGAGACTGAGCAGAGATGCTTTTTAATTTGATCACGTTGGACTGGCTGTTGGCATTTATTAAACCTATACTCAGCAACTCTGTTAATATTGGATCAGTGCCTACAATTAGTTTTTGGCTTGTTAAACATAGTGCTGATTTATGCTGGATTTTGTAAATCTTTAGTTTGTATTTTATGCTTGACGAGTTTTTTAGTATTGTTTTTATTGTACAGCAATGGCCTGTAATATATTTGTAATGTAAAGAAAAAATCACATTACATTATTTACTTTTTCCTAGAAGGATAGATTTTAAAGCAACATAGCAGTTTGAATCGATTTCCATATTTGAAGTCCCTATGAAATCATGAGTTGTTGATTCCTGTTGCCAGAAGATACCGATCACAGCAATTCACAGAAACATGGTTTTGTTATAGGGAGAAAGATTCTGACTGTAATGGAAGGTAAAGAGAGAAACACAAATGAGCTACTGGTAAGATGCTAGGGCATCTTTACACTAAGTCCCAAACTTTGACAGTAGTTAAAACCATTCAAAATAGTGAATGAAATGTTAAAATGTCCCCTGATCTTTTTATGGTTGCTCATAGACACTGGGTTTAGTTTCAGTAGGATTTTTTTTTTTTTTATTCCCCTCAGTTAGAATGACCTCTACTTGTCTCTACTTGAGTGCAGTTCAGGGATCAGAGTACTGCAACAGCTGTGTGTATTACTGAAAATTGCATTGCAGCACTGGTTGCTTTGTTAATATTTGAAAGCGTTTCTGCTCAGAGGGCCAGTTATACAGATCAGTGAGTTACATATAGAGTTGTATTTTGCCCATTCTTCCACGTGCTTGCAATATCTTTGAAAACATTTTTACTTTGTTACTTTTCCTTTTTACCTACATTTCTCCTCTTTCTTGTTCTGTGTCTCTGCAGCAGCTGCTAACTGGTAAGAAGTTCTGGGAGACAGATGACTCTGGGAAGGATGGACCAAAAGGGATCTTCCTGGACCAGTGGAGGGACAGTGCATGGGGTGCCTCAGGTATACACCTGTCTGTATTATGTTTGAGATTCACTAGCAGATGGCAAGGTGTTATGAATGCAGGAGCTTTGCAAACATGTCAGTTTTTAATACTTGCAAGTACATACGAGAAACGCCCAGAATACCCCCAGAATACCCACTATCTTGTGTTTGAATACTCATCCTCAAAAGATGACGTCAAAGTAAATTCACCCCCATGTTCTCCCAGATGATAGGCGATTTGAGATTTCTGCTGTTTCATGTCAACAGAATGCAGTTATTTCTGTAGGCATGATGACAGAAGAAATATCCCTGCCCTTTTGAAGCAGTCTTAAACTTTGCTCGTGGATCCGTTCATTGCTGTGTAGAATTTGATGCAAAAGAGCACTATTACAACATCCCAGCCATAAATTCTACCTTTTAAAAGTTTATAAACTTCAGTTTTTGTTAACTGTGTTCGATATGTATAAATTTAGTTATGTTTATTGCTGAGGTCATAGTTAAAGGTGTTGTTGTACTGGACTATATTATATTGAGAGGTGTATATCTGAGTGGGGAAGAATATTAGAAACCCATCAACATAATGCAGTCTGGTTCAACACCATCACTAACTATGACCTCAAGGCTAAAACATAGAACTGAGTTTAATATTTTTTGACAGTATCGACCAACACTGAGTATTATAAACATTATAAAATTAGACTTGATGGCAAAAAAAGGTGAATTGGATTGCAGTGGCTTGTACAGGAGTACCAAATAAAGTGGCCACTGAGAGTATATCTCAGTAGAGGCAATTTGAACAAACCCCCCTCCATTAAAGGCCTAATGTGCAGTGCAGCTGTAAGTGGTGGATGTGTCACCCTGTGAGACCTTCTCAGTAAATACATGCTGAGTGGTTGGGATGCTAAAATCTCAGTGTGCAGTTACTGCTCTGTGTGACAAGTATTTGTGAAGCTAAAAAGAAACTATATATTGTCCTGTTAATGGCGCTAAAAGTTAATAAAAAGTCCCTGTTCCCCTCAATGTAGATCACTCGGTGTCTCAGCCAATCATGGTGTCCCGTCGGCCAGGGCAGGGTTTCCATGGCGGAGGTGAAGTTGGGGTGGGCTCAGTGATGTCGCCGCGGTCCGAGAGTGGAGGGTTGGGTGTTAGCATGGTCGAGTACGTCCTCTCCTCCTCACCGGCTGACAAACTTGATTCCTGCCTCCGAAAAGGTCCCTATGTAAGTCTCCAAGTATTTTCTCAGTCTTTTTGTCCATCAGTAATATCAGTGTCTGTCATTGACATTTCCTGTAATCAGTTAACAATTTTCCTTGTCATAATGATCTTGACTTTTCATGTAACCACTTGAGGAACCTTTTGATAACCTTCACTACACCTCATCTGTCATTCTTCTTCCAATGTTTGTCCCTTGTCAGACAATGTTTGTCACATTGGGACAAGTGTTCTTTCTCACCTTGTCCATGTTAGTCTGTCCTCTCCAGTCTGTACCTTTTGTGTGTTTACCATCTATCACTGTCACATTGTCAGCACCTCTATATTTCCGTTTTACACTGCGTCGGTTACATCTCTTGTCTACCCCTCATCACACAGGGGCAGAGGGATGGGGAGGTGGAGGAGGAGAAGAGGGAGAAGCCAAAGGCAACATTTGAGGGAGAGAAACTGAAAGAGCTGACAGAAGGTGAAGCTGATGTCATCAGCGACGTCATCAACCCTAATGGGCTGCCTGTGCAGAACGGCCTCGATGTTGATGTCAAAGAGTTTGGGTAGGACATAATGTGACTGAGGGACACACACACCACAGCTTGTTACCTCGCTTTACAGACAGCCTTCTAATGTAAACTCAACGACTTCTCCTTTCTCACCCCCGCAGTCGTCCCCCAGGCAACATGCCGGCCCCTGGCCCTGAGGGTGACCTGCTTGGGGGTCCCGGCGGTGTAGGGACTGAGGGCCTGACACCCCTGGGAGGCGGTGGAGGCCCCAAGCCCCCCGAGGACTTTTCTGGTGTAGAACAGGGTGGTGTCACCATGGACCCTATGGAGTCAGTGATGGAACCACTTCAGTTTGATTATAACTCCCAGATGCCCATGGACTCTGCACCCACTGTGGGTCTATTTGATTACACTAACCAACAGCAGGTAAGAGAGCATAGTATACAAGCCTTTGTTGAGCTCCCAGAGAGACTTTGCTCCAGTAACATTGAAGGCCGTTTACCGGTTGTTCTTTGTGCAGCTGTTTCAGAGAAGCAATGCCCTAGCAGTGCAGCAGTTAACAGCAGCCCAGCAGCAGCAGTACGCCTTGGCAGCAGCACAGCAGCCGCACATTGGTAAGAGAGTGCATGTGGATATACATGCAGGGACATATCAACAGGAAAAACTCAATGTAGACATCTCACTTATTTGAGAGGCATGTTATGTTTGTGTCACTGTCAGTGACACAAATAAAAGGAAAATACTTAAAACCTTAACACCATTTTTCCTTCTTTATTTTTTTAGTTTTTGCAGTTTTTTCTATCAGTAACATAGTCATCAGTTTAGTATTGATTTGAAAGCATTGGATCATAATAGAATTGAAAGTACAACAACATGTTTTTAACAGGACCCCATATTATCTTAAACAAAGCCAACTTTAGCTGAAACATCAGACCAAAAGTATGATTTTAAATTTCCCCATAAAGATGGTAGATTTACGGGAATTTTATACATTTATTAGGCAATATCGGAGGCAACAGCAGTGACACTGTGGGTGCTGCAATTTCTAGTTTTTTGTGCTGGAGCAAGAGAACCACAGTAGTTACAAAACACTTCATGTTGTTGCAGTCCCATAGTAACTAAATAATGTGGAGTTAAAATTTCTTAATTTACTCAAAGGAAAGTACTGCTTAACAGACAAATTTTTGCACCAGCCTCAAAAAGGTCTTAAATCTGGGGATATTTTTTTGATTAGTATCTAGAGTCTTCATTATGGTTTTGCTTTACGGTTATGATGTGTTGAAGCTTCATTCCAGGAGTTTATATGACCTTAAGCCATGTATTATATTAAACCTTTTGGCCTTTGTTCATCGTTTCCCCCTTTGTTGTCAGGTCTGGCCCCAGCATTTGTGCCCAATCCTTACATCATCAGTGCTGCACCACCCGGGACAGACCCCTATGCAGCTGGCCTAGCAGCAGCAGCTACACTTGGTAAGACATTCATATTTTGAAATAGGCCCTTAGCCCTATTTAGATATTGTTTTAATGGCTGTTGGAACCGGTACAAGACATGCATAAACACAGATACAGTGGTCCTATCTCTACAGTATATTTGTTTGCGTCTAGGTCCAGCAGTGATGCCTCCCCAGTACTATGGTGTGACCCCCTGGGGGGTCTACCCTGCCAACCTTTTCCAGCAGCAAGCTGCTGCAGCAAACAACTCAGCCAATCAGCAGGCAGCAAGCCAGGGCCAGCAGAACCAACAGCAGGTCAGTGAGGTGCTTGCCAAAAAACCGGCACGCTGAATGCCATTGGCTCAAGATGTTTCTGTCGGAGCTCTACTTATGTACCAGTTGAAATGTGCATCGAGTCTTAATGCTGCTCTACTTGGATCCATTACCAGAAAATTCATTGTAGACTGTAGATTATGAGGCAATCAACAGGAGACTGCTCTTTGTTACTTACTTATGCTAGTGCTAGGAGTTTCCTCTTATCCTGACTATTTATTATATCCAACCCTGTAGCTCTGTGCGAAGGCACATTCTTATAAACATTAATTACAAGAGCTATACATGTTAAAAACTTAAATGTACAGTACGCCACGCATTCTCTGATTTTGAACAGATTTTGCAGCACCCTTTATGTATTGATAGTAGATGTTGAGATATCGCTTGTCTTTCTGACTTTGTGAAGGTAATGCGTGCTGGGGGCAACCAGCGACCCCTGACCCCCAGCCAAGGTCAGCAGGGTCAGCAGAATGACCAGCTGGTTGCAGCAGCAGCAGTCAACTCAGCCCTCGCCTTTGGGCAGGGGTTAGCAGCAGGAGTCCCCGGTGAGTATGACACACTGCAAACTGGTTTTATTACTCAGGAAAAGCTCCCAACAAACTAAATTACATTTGCTTTTACAGCACTGTTGCCTATTATTTATTTAAAAAGAAAGAAAAAAACAAAGGTTGCTGGAATTGAATTAAAATGGCTCGCAATCCAGTATGTACACAGTAGTCTAAAGGAAACACAAAAGGCTAAAGTCAGTTTAGATTCTCTCTTAATATGTCATTTGTTGCTGTCTTTTCTTAGGGTACCCAGTTTTGGCCCCTGCAGCCTACTATGATCAAACAGGGGCCCTGGTGGTCAACACTGGAGCTAGGAGTGGCCCTGTCCGTCTCATGGCCCCTGCCTCTGTTATCATATCTCCTTCCGCAGCACAAGCAGGTAACACAGTAATGCATGTCAAGCCACAGTCAGAAGAGTCTGGTCTGCCATTGTTTTTCACTCTAGGCAACTGGACAAAAAAATTGAATATTATGCACACAAAACAAGGATTACACACTGTGATCCTTGAAAACCTTTTCTGAATGTTCCATCCGACCAGAATCTGCAATTTAGAGATTATGAAACTCGAGTCTAGCCTTTTTATTTATTTATTTATAAATTTTTTTGTAGAAAAGAGTTCCCATGAATCAGTGTGTTCGGTATCAAGGGGAATTAAATCAATACTGGCATACTGACATATTATTGATGTGAAAAATTTGTTTGAGTATTTACCAGTGTTTGAAAAGGACACTTAACTGAGCTGGAAGGAAAACCCATGAAAAACAATTACTCCTCTCACCGTACTTTCTCCTCTCTTGCGTTTTCTCTTCCTCAAGTTGCAGCAGCAGCAGCATCCGCAGGCGGTGCTAACGGTGGTCTTGGCGGTGGGGCCAACGGTCCGTTCCGTGCCATGACGTCCCAGCAACCTCAGCAGCAGGGTGGCCCTGGTGGAGCTCTCGGAGGGAGCTCTTTCTACGGATCCTCCTCCCTCAGCTCCTCCTCCCAGAGCTCCTCTCTTTTCTCACAAGGTTCTGCCCAGCCTGGTCCGGGGTCTGCATCCCTGGGCTTCAGCCAGCCTGCCTCCTCTTCACTCGGTGCCACTCTAGGGGCCACGCTGGGAGGCTTTGGTACCGCAGGTAAGAATGCACCTTTTCACAATGTGCACTGTCAGAGAGGTCAGCTGAAGTTCTTTGGTGTTCCATAGTTTTAAATTAAATATAAGTGGCTTACACTAAAACCTAGCTGTTAATAGTTAATCAACAGTTCTTTTGTTTGTATAACATTGCACAATTCCTGTAGATGGAATGATCTAATTTATGTCTGTCTCCCTCTAGTGGCCAACTCAAGTGGTGGAAGTGGGTCCAGACGCGACTCTCTGACAGGAAACAATGAGCTGTACAAACGCACGCCCTCCAGCCTCACCCCAATCGGCCACGGAGGCTTCTACAACGGCACCTTGGGCTTCAGCCCTTCCCCGGGCCCCGTGGGCATGCCCCTTCCCAACCAGGGCCCCTCCCATTCCCTCACACCCCCACCTTCCCTGTCCAATCACAGCTCCTCGTCCAACCTCAATCTTGGTAAGTGTCTTTTTCTTAACCTCTTGAAACTTTTTTTTTTTTTCCACTCATTGAAAATGCGTTTACATGCGTTAAAGTTATGCACTAAAAGTTTGCATGACATGTTTGTAGCTATGACAGGTTGAACACAACTACAGCATAAAGACTCCATGAGCCTCTGTAATTTTTCGATTCTAGGTTGAACAGAAAATTTGTGTACATGCCCTTATATAGTTTTATATCCAAAAAAGTAATATGCACATATCTGCATATTACGTTAACATTTACACACTAAAAACTTTTTGAAATGAATATACCAAATGTTTCAAGTCTAGCTTGCAACAAATTACTGTTACAATTAACAGATTTTCCAAACTAAAAGACTAAAATGTGAAAGCAGATTTGTAAGGGAACATGTTTTACAGGATTAATTACCAGCTGAGATTTGTTGTTGGTTTCTGTGTGTTTTCCATAATTGAAAGTTGGCAGAGTAAAGTGTAACGCAAACATTCAGCTCCAGTATGGGGAAGAGGAAGAAACAACAATCAAACAAACTGACAGAGCCAGGTTGAGATTGCATAATGACTGTGGTAGCTTACATAGCTTTGGCGATTTTCAAGTCTGCGGGGGATCGTACTATACAAATATAAATTGCAGTGAATGGCACCTTTTTCGGAGGGTGGTAACAGAGCCCCGAAATCCTCAACTACACTGTGTAAAGACACAAACTGGAGTATTTACACATGGTCAGGTTTTAAATCCTGCTCCAGCAACTGAAAACAAACCTCAGACAAGTATTTATCCACCACCTGCTATAGATGTGGCCTGAGAGAAATTCACTTTTATATATATATATTTCTTGCACATTAGATAAAATTCTGTGTCATTTCCTCTTCTATAAAACCTGCAACATAAAAGCTCATTGTTGTATCAGAGATGTGGTAATTATTTGTAGTTTGTGGTGTCACTTATTTGTTTTTACGGGCACAAAAAATGCATCTTTTCTCATTGAAGCTTCATACTTTATGCAGTGCTGCCATCCAGTGCTCTGTTTCTGTGCTGCAGAGCTAAAATATAAATTTGATGATACTGTCTGAAAATTTTAGAACTGTAGTGTCATCAGTTTAAAAACTCCTTGTGAAACCGTACAAGCAATCATTGCGTCAACATTTGATATTCAGTGCAGTAAGTCAGAGGGAAAAATTAAGCTTGCTTTATTGACGTGTGCTTTTGTTCCTTGTTTAACAAAAAAGCTTATTTAAAATAACTGTCTACCACTCTGTGCATATGAAAGGATATTAAGGAAGGAAATCCTTGCATAAATCTATGCATCAAATTGGTTTTATGTTGGCTCAGCCTTTGTAGTTGCACAGTGTTTACTATAATCTTGCAGTTTTCTCGGGTCTGGGAGTAGTTTGACTTTGTAAGAATCATCTCTGTGTTCTCTCTGACCCCACAGGAGGCCTGACAAATGGCAGTGGCCGTTTCATCTCTGCCGCCCCAGGAGCGGAGGCCAAATACCGCAGCGCTGCCAGCTCAGGCTCCTCCCTCTTTTCACCTAGCAGCCAGCTGTTCCCATCGTCACGGCTACGCTATGGCATGTCGGACGTGATGCCATCAGGCCGCAGCCGCCTGTTGGAGGATTTTAGGAACAACCGCTATCCCAACCTGCAGCTCAGAGACATTGCTGGCCACATCATGGAGTTCAGCCAGGACCAGCATGGCAGCAGGTAAACTCAAAGAAGTATCATTCTAGTTTCAAATACATAGGACAAAGAAGAAATCAGCAAATAAAAATGCCCTCATTAAAATATTACCCTCCAAGTCAATCCCATATACAAAGCAAACCTGACCCCTAAGGCAGAGCTGGATAACGACCCTGGTTAATTTCAATTGAGTGCTGGATCAAAGTTCATGTTTCTTTTATGTTCAGTACACAATGTGAACAGACTAAATTTGCAGATGTCCTCCACAGTTGATGCTTTACAGTCATATTTCAGGTTTATGCTAAGTTTATGCAGTTATATAGGTATAAAAGACAGTAGTGCATAAACACAATGAATGTGACAGGAATAATTCAGACATTTTCCACCCTTTACAAGCAGTACGGTCCTTGTTTTGTTGCTTCTTTAGCCGATATATCCTCAAGTATTTGTTAATTTTGGGGAGGGAGCCCTGGAGGCCACTCTAAGGTCCAGGTTTCTGGGTCTGTCTGGGTTGAACCAGCAGTGCCTCAGATGCAGACTTTGCCGCTGAAATTATCTATTAATACACCATGACGTCCGGTCCAGACATTTTCTTTCCACAGTCTCTTCAGCATCACTGTCCTTTTTTATCTCTGCTTTTTGCCTGGCATCTATCAATTCACCTCACAGGTTGCTTGGTTCCTTCACTCCCTCTTTGTTTTTTCTCCATTCTCAACTTCACCTCTGTTTTATCTGACTCTTCCCTCAGGTTAAAGATAGGAGAGCAGCTCCCGATCTGTCTTTGCACATATCTCTCTTTATTACTCTGTCATTCTAATGCAATAATTTGCCATTGTCTAGTGTTAGGTCAGATTTTGTAAAGCCACTTCATATACAAAGTGGGTTATAGGGGAGCAGGCTATCCACTTTTGCATGAGGGTTTTATACATTGCTAAAGCCAACAAAAATGGTGAATAACAGGAGTGCAAAAGAGTGGAACTTATAAAAGATATCTGTGCTTAATGAAATACATATCCTCTCTGTCTCCTAAAGGTTTATCCAGCTGAAATTGGAGCGAGCCAGTTCAGCAGAGCGCCAGCTTGTCTTCAGTGAGATACTGCAGGCTGCCTACCAACTTATGGTGGATGTCTTTGGAAATTATGTCATCCAGAAGTTCTTTGAGGTGTGTATGAGGAGCTGGTCATTATCCCCAAAGTTGGTGCTTTGAGTGATTTGTGTCACCAAGATTGAATGCATTGGAAAATCTAAAATTTCAATTATTCCGTCAAACTACACCTGATTTTTATTGATTTTTATTTATTTATTTTTTTTTAATTTTGTTCTTTGTGGCCAGTGTGAATGTGTTACGTACATGGTATTGTGTCATGTATTATCAAATGGATTAGAGGATTTACAGGCTTATTTTTTGTGTGTTTTAGTTTGGCAGTCTGGACCAGAAGCTGGCTCTGGCAGAGAGGATCCGAGGTCATGTGCTGTCTCTGGCCCTGCAGATGTACGGCTGCAGGGTCATTCAGAAAGCTCTGGAGTTCATCCCGTCGGATCAGCAGGTCATTGTAAGTAAGCTAGTTCTCACTGGACTGTATAAGTGTGTAACGAAGGGAATCAGACAGAACCTTTGCCCTAAAATGACCCTAATTACACACACTCTGCTATAACCCTGCAGTGATTTGGTTTTTCTAGTCAGAAATAGAGCAGTGAAATATCCCAGGGTCTCGGTTTCAAATCATTTCGACTACCTATGTGCCCATAATTCACTTTTAAATGAGTCTATTGCTCAAGCATGACTCACTTGTATTATATAGCAGAATGCTGCATTGATAGAGATGTGCACCTATTGCGCTGAACTGGCATTTTTCATCTACATTATGGGTTCTATGTTGGAGCTGCCTCATGTGGCAGCAGGTTCCTCGCAGGCACCCTATCATAAACGATGAATGAGGTTCATGATACCACAGTTTATATGCAAATATTGACCTGCCGGTGTTTAGATAAATCAAGTTGAATAACAACAGGAATTGGTTTTGCTAAATTCACTGGTTTTTGGAAAAGGTAACATTGTGTGTATGTGAGAGAGGGAGAAAGGTATCCATCGCTCCTTAATGGACCTCAATAGATTTCTTCAGGGCAACTGTTTAAAGCCTCATTGTTAGTTGTTGGGTTGTGTGCCAATGTGAAAAATTAAGGTGAGTTTGGAGAATGCTTTCAGGCTATATTTGATTTCTCACAAACAGTTACATGTCCCTCACCACATTCTGCCTCCCTCACGCTTTGCTCTCCTCCTCCTCCCTTCAGAGTGAGATGGTGCGAGAGCTGGACGGCCATGTGTTGAAGTGTGTGAAGGACCAGAATGGTAACCACGTGGTGCAGAAGTGTATCGAGTGTGTCCAGCCTCATGCACTGCACTTCATCATAGACGCCTTTAAGGGACAGGTGGGCCCCCCCTTTCACACATACCAAATATCTCCACTTTCAAACACCGAAGGCCGCCGGTGCTTGGCTGACATCCACACATGCATACATTCACTAGTATGTGCGTATACACTGTCACGGCCTTGAGGCAGCAAGCACATTGTCACCGCCAAAGTACATAGACACACATACTCAGTCCTTCCCAGGGAAAGGGGTATGTTGCCGTGGCAACAGAAACCTCAGCCCAGTGGCAACAGCCATCTTCTATCCAGCAGCTAAATGTTACATTAGCATAAAGTGTTGAAAGAAAGATTTTGTGTGATCATGCATGCTCCTTTTGTTGAATACAAATAAAAACCTTTCACTGTTGAGATTTCACTCAGGATGTTTTGACAGTAAATCCCACTGATGGGTGAGTGTTTTGCCTCTCACACATTTGCATGTTGTGTATCTGCATGTTTTCTACTCAGTGGCTCAGATTTGTTTGTGTAGCTGAAAGCCTCTCAGGAATTTGCTCTCACCTTCCCTGCAGGGGAGGTCTGGGTGTGTGAAAGTATGCCTGTGATCATTTGGTGCTATAATCAAAGGGACTTTCTGCACCATATGGGGGAAAATTTGGAGAACATTAGTGTCATGTTTAACTCCTTAACAGACAAACCCATTTTTGTGCACTAGGCCAAAAATAACGTAGTCAAAATAAAAAGGTTACTGTTCCTAAAATTTTTGATTAGTCATAACCCTGGTCTCCTTTTGAAAGGTACCTCTTCTGACCAAAGTTACAGAAGCACAAACATGGTAGAAATGAAAGGTTTGCTTTTCTTCATATACATTTATTTATTGCCTAAAAAGGCCTGTTTTAGTACAGTTGTCTTGTGGAAAACACTTCTGAGCTATAGCCACACGCCTCAACCGATTCTCTGGAAAGAGCTTTTGCAGTGTTATAAGGATCCTAAATGCTCAGATAGAATCGGGAGACTGAGATCTTTCGAACAATTTATAAATCCTAATAGTTGTGTTAGGATTGAGTCTGGCACAGTCCAAAACACAGAGTAGTGCGACCAAGGCCAAACCCACCCACGGGTGGGACGGTGTATTTTAAAAGGTTAAGCTGCTGAGCTCCGGGACCGTGTGTGTAATGACTAATGATGTATAATTACCCACGTCTCAGGTTTTTGCCCTCTCCACTCACCCTTATGGCTGCCGAGTCATCCAGCGCATTCTCGAACACTGCCTTCCTGAACAGACGCTGCCTATACTAGAGGAGCTCCATCAACACACAGAACAGCTAGTGCAGGTAACACACACACAAACTATCTTTCACTGTTGTACTTTCACTTCCACCAGTTAGTCGGCTTCTTTACAGCTTTTCTTTGAAACAGCAGATTTTTGAAGTTGGCGGTATGTTTGATGTGACGTCAGGAGGACCAGCTGTCCTCGCATTTTTTAGTTAACACGTCCATGCGGTTTGTTTTATTTAGGACCAGTATGGCAACTATGTGATCCAGCACGTTTTGGAGCATGGCCGAGCTGAGGATAAGAGCAAGATAGTGGCTGAGATCAGAGGCAATGTACTGGGACTTAGCCAGCACAAGTTTGCCAGGTAAAAGCAGAGATGAACTAAAGTTCTTTTCTTCCTTCATCTGTTTGGAAAAGTATTTTCCCTTCGTTTCTCCACAATTAGATACGGACTTGGAACGGAGTTTTCATTTCTCTTGCCTTCACCCTCACCCCTTCTTTCGTTGTCCAGTAACGTGGTGGAGAAGTGTGTTACCCATGCATCACGGGCAGAAAGGGCACTACTGATAGATGAAGTGTGCAGCCTGACTGAGGGCCCCCACAGTGCCTTATACACCATGATGAAGGACCAGTACGCCAACTATGTGGTGCAGAAGATGATCGACGTGGCCGAGCCCACCCAACGCAAGATCGTAATGCACAAGGTTGGTGAAAAGACCGTGATAATTAAAGGAAATTTAACAATGATTATCACAATTGTCCCTGATTACATTTTTTTTAATTGTTTCAGAACTAAATATCAAACTTTTGATTTAAAAAAAAAAAAAAAAAATCTATTCAAGGAGGGAAAAAACACTGTTTATCAACCCAACCCTTCTAATTTACCTGCGCAACAATAGGCTCTGGCTTAGGTAACTGGTGTCAATGGTCTCCCAGGCAATGACATGTAGGCTGACTGAAGCTCAAGTGATCATTGATCTTAGGTGTTGCTCTTTGATGTTGACAAAAAATACTTGGATTTTTTTTTGTAGCTGTGAAATGTCTGCACAAATATTGAAGATGTCAAATAACCGTGTTCTTGTCTCCGTGCAGATCCGGCCTCATATCTCCACCCTAAGGAAGTACACCTACGGAAAACACATCCTGGCCAAGCTGGAGAAGTACTACATGAAGAATGGTGTTGACCTGGGTCCTCTCTGCGGCCCACCTAACGGCATCATGTAAACCAGTCCCCCCCTCCCCTTGCCTGAGATCATGTCTACCACCTGATATATTCCCTGCCCCCCGAACCTTCGACTCAACCTCTCAAGGCAGCGTTGTCTGCCAGCCCCACCCTCCTGTCCTTGTCTGACCCTTCAGAAGGCATCATGCCCACTTTGCGTATCCTACTCGCCGACGACATTGAGTACCCCTCGGACCACTGTTTCCATGACAACCCTTCGGGAGGAGCCTGTTGCTACAGGCAGCCTTAGTTTTTGTTTGATTTTTGTCGCTCCTCCCCCACCCAGGCCCACCGGGGAAGGGAGGGTAGGAGGACAGGGAGTGGAGAGAGAGCTGAGACCTGTTTTATTCATCGCTCCACTCCCTTCATTTTTGTTTCATTTTTTTTCTTTTATTTTCCTTTTCATTGTTTCTGATAAACTGAAAAATCACTTCATTTTTTTTGCTACTGCTGCATACACAATCCTAGTGCCCCCTCCTCCCATCCTAGCTATTTACCACTATGAGATGGAACAAGTATTTAATTTGTCTGACATCACAGCATCATAGACGAATACACACACATGCCATCAGCTAACCAGCAGACAGATCATTTAGCATGGGAGATTCGTTTTCTGGTCTTGCTTCTATAAATATAACGTGTATACTTGGTGTAGACCTTTGCATATATATATAAATATATATATAAAACTTTGTAGTTTTTCTGGTTTTTGATGTTGAATCTGTATCTATAATGTATCCTAGTAGTGACCACATACTTCTGACTGTATAATTGTACATTTGTAAACCCTTGTAATGTAAAAGTGCTTTACCACCCTTTTTGGTATGAGAAGAAAAAAAAACGGAAAAAAAGAAAAAAAAAAAGCTCACTCTGGAAAAAAAAATATTAGAAAAAAAAAACCTGTGCATTTCAGTGTATATTCTCACCTCCTTGGTTGTGACATATGAGTTGTTGTATATTGTAAATTGTAATATCAAATTTTTGTTTTGAAAAGCCCTTTCTATACAGCGTAGTACTTGTACAAAGATTCGCCACGCTTGGTTTTATCTTTATCTTGTCACTGCTTAACTTAAGACTTCAATCTCCCACTGACTCCCAATTGGACACGTTCTGTTAGACCTAGTTGGTGTCTTCTGGTTTATCCCCCCCTCTTCCCTTGGCCTTTTTTTTTTTTTTTTTTAAAGATCCTTTTTATAAGAAAGCATAACCCCATGAAATGTGTCAAGTGAATGGGTATGCTGGTTGGGTAGGAGAAGTAACTTTTACCCATTTAACCCCCCCCAACAAAAAAACCCCTTTATTATCCATGACTGTTTTCAGGGGTAAACCCATGGATTGTACAGAGGATATTCTTGTGTTTTTTGCATTTCTCTAGTGCTGTAAGTGCTGTATCATACTGTCCATGTCCTTTTGGGTGAGAGAGGCAGCCCGCCACAACGCGGTGTACATTTGGAGCAGCCTTGTGTATATTTACTACGAGCACACCTGTAACCATATGTGTATAGTTAACAGAACCTGTGTATGCTTATTGCCTGGGCAACTATTTTTTGTAACTCCTGTTGTAGATTGTCTCTAAACAATTGTGTGATCTTTATTTTGAAACCAAACTGAACAAAAAAAAAACTTTGAAAATTTAACCGTCTCAAGTGTGCTTCATTGTATGTGTGATACACTCACAGAGCAGACAGGCTTGAAGTGTTGCAGGATCTGTGCCATAGCGTCTGTTCCAGCCACGTGAATGAACGCGTTTGCGGAGATACAAACGGCGACAACACGGCGTGAGACAGACAGGGGAGTGGGGAGTTCGCTCCTGATGCTCTGGATTCTCCATAAATGACTGATTAATGAGACTGACTCCTTAACATAGCATGGCTTTGACTAATGACAACAGACAGCGTCGCTCAATTACACTAATGACTGCCCCCAGTAAGGAGTAACCTCCCCAGTCCCAGCGATGGATACTAATAGTGGATGGATAAATACTAATAACTAAGTTTATTACTTGGAGTCGAAACCTATCCTTGGTTTCATTTTCCAGATGATGTGATAACTGGGTGAGTAAAAGTAAAACCTTTCATCACACCAGGCAGAAAGAGATAACAAGGAAAGTAAATCCACAAAGTTGCTTAATAAACCAATAGTCATTTCATACATGAGAGCTGAGTCCAAGGTTTGCGGCGGGAGATTATCAGACAGCACTGTGGTGTTGAACAGGTGTCTTATCAAGAAACATCATCCCCTTTGTGGTTTTTGAGTTTTTATCTTCGACGAAGACAGGAGGACAAAATAAACCTGTTCCTACCTGTCTAACCGTTGTTTGGAGCATGCGGGGCCCGGGTGGAAACAGCAAGGATGTTGCTTTGAATAACAAATCAGACTAGGTGCGATGTTGGTGGCAGTACTCCCATGGCTTTGCTGATTTCTTTAAAGGAGATAAAACCCCAAAGAAGTGAGGGTGCATCACCTGCAGTCATTTTAAACCCTGGGCCCCAACACACATGGTCCCCAAAGGCCCTATTTATTGTGCCTCAGCTTGTTTATTGCGAAGCCTTTACTGAATATACAGCACTAGAGTACAGGGCCTCAGGGTGAGTCTGCAATATATTTATTGTCTATCTGTCTTGCAGAGGGCCCCTATGCCAAACTTTACATAATGCTACAGTATATATATATATATATATATATATAGGGGCACCTAATGGGTTAACTTGGTTTTTATGAAACAGCAGGATGTGATAAAACAGAAAGTCAGTGGTAGGATATAAAAACGCCTATATATTTCTAAATCCTGGTGAAGCATTTTGCTCTCACAGATTTCAGAGACGATATAACCAGATAAATGAAATCGTGAATAGTCGTGGTTGAGGTTTTCTTTCCCAACAGATCAGAGAGATATTCATTAAAGGGCTTTTACCAGAGTAGTGACTATAGCACCACCAGAAAGGGTCCATCAGTAGCTTCTTTTCCCGGATCTTTCAACTGTATGTCCTGGTTTTCTTCAGCGTAATTATATAAACAAAAAAACAAAAACAACCTGAGGAAGCTTCATTCACTGCTGCGGACCGTGAAAGGACCGAGCTGCTGCCTCGAAAAGGGCAAAGAGTCAACACCCAAACTCAACTTAATACAAAACCAAACCAAAAACCCTTGAGTCGGTGAATTACCTTCCGTGCGTCAACCACTCTGAGGAGTTGGACCCGACCTGCGGTAGGTGTCACCCCAGGTGAGCGACGCCGCCCCCGCGCCCCTCGGCCTCGGGTCACTAAGCGACGGCGCGGCCCGACCGTTCGGTTGCCAGGCGACACACGTGGCCGTACGTTAGGCGGCCGATCAGGGCGGAGGACCGGAGCGCACAGGTGGAGGTGAGTGACAATTAATCATGGCGGGCGGCCAACCGGAAACAAAACAAAAGGCACAGCCGGGAGGAGTCGAGGAGACTCGGCGCAATGTGGCGTGTGTGTGTGTGTGTGTGCGTGTTATATGTGTGTGTGTGTGTTATATGTGTGTGTGTGTGTGTTATATGTGTGTGTGTATTATATATATGTGTGTGTTATATGTGTGAGTGTATTATATGTGTGTGTGTGTGTGTGTGTTATATGAGTGTGTGTATTATATATATGTGTGTGTGTGTGTTATATGTGTGAGTGTATTATATATGTGTGTGTGTGTGTGTGCTATATGTGTGTGTGTGTGTGTGTGTGTGTTATATGTGTGTGTGTTGGTATAGGGCTGCTGGGGGTGCGGGTGCCTGAACGAGCTGCAGGGGGCATCCTCGCCCTTGCTCGCGGATATCCCCCACCTCTCTAAACACACACACACTCACACACACACACACTCACAAACACACACTCACACACTCACATATATATATATATATTCAGCGAGCCACACACCCCTCCCTCCTCCTGCCAGACTCCCAGGCCAAGCAGCGTCGCCATACGGAACATCCTGCCCTCAACGGAGAGGGGGAGGAGAGAGAGAGAGAGGGAGAGAGAGGCCGTGTGTGTATTAAGAGAGGGAGAGAGAGAGAGAGAGAGAGAGAGAGGCGAGATCTGGCGTCTCCCGGTAGTAAATCCAGCTATCAGGGCTCGAGCACAAAAACTCGGAGGAAACCGAGACCGAGGCCTCGCGGAGACCCCGCCGCTTTACCGGTGACAGCAGCGCGTGAAGCCCTGGATTAAAAAGCAGACAAACAAGCAAACAAAAAAACCAACAACAACAAAAAACAACCCAAAACACCGTCTACAAGGACGGATGGTCGCGCGGACGGGCTGCGCGCTCTGAAGTTGGACGGACGACCGAGACACCGAGGGCAGGAAGCGGCGGCGGCGGCGGCGGCGGCTTTTGTTCACCCCACCTCCCCGAACCCGGCGAAGGCGGCGGCGGCGGCACCGGGAGGCTGCGCCCGCGCACCCCGACCATGAAGCTGCCCTGGCTGCTGGCGCTCACCGCGCTGCTCGCCCGCGCCACCACGGTAAGCGCGAGCCACCGATCCTTTGTTAACCGGGCAGCTCCCGTGCGCACACACACACACACACACGCGCGCGCGCGCACGGGAGCCGGGGTGCTGTTGTGCGTGCGTGTGTGTATGCGTGCGTGTGTGTATGCGGGGGGGGGGGGGGGGTTGTGCGAGTGCGGTGCGCGACCATTAAGGAGACGGCGGTGGTCGGTGATCGGGAGGATCGGGAGGAAATCCTCCACTCGACCTACATAGACTATCAGCCCTCATTGGCCGGCGGCGGCTCCGCTCCGGGGGGTGGGGTGGGGGGCGGCCGGCGGCCCGCGGGCACCCCTGCGCCCCCCTCCCCACCGCCACCGCCACCGCCACCTTTACGCACACACGCACGGACGCACAACACACACCGGCCTTTGTGTCTCGGTGTCGGGGTTTATTGTGGCCCGCGTCCCCCGGAGTCAGGAGGTGTGAGCGTGTGTGTGTGTGTGCGTGTCTGTCGGTAATTAGCGGGTAACCTCTAATTGAGCTTGATTACGGGTCTTTGTGCGGTGCCTCGGTCTGTGGTGTTCGTGTCACCCAGCTCACATCCTGCCGTTAAATTGAGGGGCTTCAGTCATACTGCGGCTTTAACGACTTTATTGCCGGGTAGTCGCGCCTTAGGACGTGTGTGTGTGAGATTGTGTGTGTGTGTGTGTGTGTGTGAGAGAGAGAGAGAGAGAGAGAGAGAGAAGGAATGATTGGGTGTCCGATCTCCACCTGTGAGGTACACTCTCCTTTTAACCGCACGATATCGGCGGTCTCATTGTCCGGATGCCACCGTCCTGCTGTTACGACCGGAGGTGTGTGTGTGTGTGTGTGTTTCGTGGCAAAAAGTGGGTGGGGTAACGGGGAAGTTAACGGCGATGCGGTGAGCGAACGGAGGCTTGGATGGAATGATGTCATCGGGAATCGCGAGGGGAGAAGCTGATTAGGAATGCACCTCTCTCTCTCTTCGCACGCACACACACACACACACACACACACACCCATACATAGACATACACACCCATACATAGACATACACACCTCTCCGGAACCATCCACGCCGAGCTTCACGCCCCCCCCCCCCCACAACACCACCACCACCACCACCACCCCATAGCTCGCCTACACCTTCCGTTACCGATTAATCCAGATTTATCCCATAGGGAAGAGGAGGAGGTGGAGGAAAATCAGCGGGGAAGCTCAGTGAATGACTGAAGGAAAAGGCAGCAAAGACCAAAAAAAAGAATCAAAATCAGATCTAGTTTTGAATGCAAATTGAAGAGAAATCACATTTCCCTAGTTTGTGATACAGGAGCTTGATAGTGAGTTCACAGTATTCATTATAACTCTGCGTGACCGTTCAGCGGCCTCCTTATCACATCTGCTGTTGCCACAACTGACCCCACCTATCACCCTCTGTACTAGGTCTACAGACCCCGGGGCCTCCAAGGTCCCAAAGTCCGGTGCAAAGCGGTACACCCCTGGTGGAACGGTGCTGAAAGCAGAGACCCGACCCAGACATGTGTTATCACGCTTTTCCAGGAAAAGAAAATCAATTACGTGGCTAAATTTCTTACATCTTGTTGAACAACCACAAATCTATGAACATGTGAGTGTCCATGGATCATTTCAAAAGTTTAGGAACCTCATGGGCAACATGTGTCCAGTTTCACTGTGAACTCCATTCTCAGCGAACTCTGTAAGAGCTGGAGGTTTCGAATTCCCCCATCATTCTTGTGGTCATGTTTCGACATTACCGGTTTCCGAAGTAATTGTGACGACACAAATTCATTCCTGTGCGTACACGTCTTGGACTCATATTCAAGACGCACACAGACGGAATTTTAATTTCATCAAGCTGCGCTGTGGAGGTCGAAACATCCACGCGAAGTCACGATAAACAAAACATATTTTTGACCGGAGGTGGGGCTTTGATTTATAAACAGCATAGTTCAATATAAACATAAACAGTAAAGCCCTTCAAACCAGGTTTTGACACCAAACACATCCACAATAATACCATTAGAATGTATTGTAGTAATTTAGTGCTGCAGATTCCCTAACACATTTTCAAATAATTAAAATACCAGACCGTATTGACATGCAGTGAACCTGAGGCTATTTTGGGGCCCCTTAAAATTTGGGGCCCCAGGGCAGTTGATTACCTTGTCCTGCCTAATCCAGCTTTGCTTTCCTTTCCTCACTCAGGCCCAATATTTGTATTGTCAACATCTTGGAGTGCTTTGATACTGCACTGGTTTTGGCAGGGATTACTAGACTCAACACACTACAACCACACTACACACACACACACACATACACACACACTACACACACACACACACACACACACACACACACACACACACACACACCAATTATTACTGGGTCAGTCAGTTGCAGTCTTTGCCAAAGATCCGTGGCCTCCAGCTGACCTAATCTGTCTTCAAGTGTACAGATGGAGACAGGTGTGACACATATATGTGCGTGCACACACACACACACACACACTTATAAACACTGTATTAGGAGTGCACAAATGGATTGGAGTTGCTCAAATAGGTAGCACGCACACAAACACACACGCACTTAGACTTCAATTGTCTAATAATTGCAAGACTCATGTCAAGCAACCCAGGCTTTAAACCCACACACACACACACACGCACACACACACGGTGACAGGAATTCGCTGACAGGAGCTTTCTGTAGATGTCTCTTAGATTGAAACCAAGTCAAGCCAAGACTCTGATGTGTGTGTGTGCACTACTTATGATAAGCGATCCTAAGTGTACAGTCACTGTGGGTATTTCCTGTTATCAAAGTTATGACTTCATATCCGGGTGACAATATTTTACATGGGAGACCAATTTTCCCACAGGCATCTGTTGTGTTCCACAGATAGCCAGCATTTGTGTGTGTGTGTGTGCGTGCGCATCCGTCTGCCTTCATGAGAGCACTGACTGTCCATCTGTCTGTGTGTGGGCTCAAAAATAGTGAATCTCCACTGCCAAAAACTTGTTCTCGCCAGCCTTCGCTCACTGAAAAGTGCGTGCTACAGTGTGCGTCTGTGTGTGCGGCGGAAAAGCATTGTGTTCTCGGGGATCATGTTTAACTCGTGGAATGAATTGGTGTTTTGTGCCTCCGACAGCAGACAAAGCCCCCTATAGAGAGGCGAAGAAAGAGAGAAGGAGCAAGAAAGAGGGGAAAAAATAGCCCAAACGAGGCGGATTGAGGGAGAGTGTGGAATGCGAGACGCAATTTGACACAGGAAGTGGGTCCTTTCTCACCCTGGTGGAGGACAAAGTCCCCTCACACACTCGTGCTCAGGCCGGCAGGTAGAAAACACTCCCGGTGTGGAGGAGGTATTTCAGGTGTGTGTGTGAAAGGATGGGTGAGGGTACGGGGGTCACCTTCCAGTGAATAGAGGAAATGAAAAGGATCATGGTTCATATCCGGGCTGCATTCAGAGGGCCGACTCCTGGAGGTGGGCATGGTCAAAGAGAGAGAGAGCGAGAGAGAGAGAAAATAATGATAGCCTTTACTGAGAAAAACATCTCGCCCCCCTTTACTCCCCTGTCTCCTCCATTTGGCTATTTATGTGTATCTGAAAGCAATTTCTTATCACATGCGAAGGACTGGCCTGGCAGATGTTAAGCATTTGACTGAAATTAGTTTTCCTTTCTCATGGAAAAAGTTCTAGTGTTTGATTCAGCTCAATAGAAATGGAATTTCCCATTTACTATTAGACTGATAACAGCATGTGACGACTGAGAAACCTGCTTTCACAATACCTGTTATTTCAGTGTGTCATCCCCCTGAGCTCAGAGAACAATGGAAGCTCAGAATTTGCTTCTAAAACCGGACTGTCACCTGGACTAAAAACGAACTTAAAAACCCAAACCTGTATAGAAAACTATCCATTTATATGAGGATAAAACAGAGGCCCTCATTATTGGTCCCAATAGAGCTCAAAGGACTTTGCAGCAGTCTCCCTTTGACCTCTAAAGACATGCTGCATACTAATAATATGGCCGTCAAAATTGAGCTTCGGATTTTTCTGCAGTATTCATATTCAGAAACTTGCGTAGCCTTAGAAGCAACACCCAGGGCAAAAGAAGTCCACAGGGGTACTCATAGCTACTTCTAGCTCTTAATTGCCGTGAGCTCATGGTAACAAATGAAGGCAGCCCAGATGAGTGTTTGAGTTGTAAGTGCTGAGCAATGAATCCAATCCTTTGTTTCTTCATGACCAGATGATTATAACTGATTATACTCCTGCTTTAGCTCATGTAACTTGTCTGCAGATGGTTCAAAACACTTCAGTTCATTCGCTAACAAAAACAAATTGCAGTTGGCGCATTACTCAAGCGTTGCCCCTCTCCAGTGGCTTCCAAGGGATTTTTTGAAACTAAAAATAAAATTCTAAATAGCGTCCTAGCAAAGAAACGTCTTAAAGCTTTCAAATTAAAGTTAAATTTTGCAAAGATAATTCCGTACGAAAGTAAACACAGAGAACTGGGCCTTGGGTTAGCACTAGCTAATTGCATAGCCTTCTTTCAGGTTAAAAAAAACAAACAGAGTTTTTACTTTTTAAATCATCAAATTCAGCTGAAATAATAATAATAATAATTATGATGATAAAACAATTCTGAGGACTTATTTATAGACTTACTTATATTTAATCCATTATCTTAATTGATGTCTTACCTTATTAAAAGTGACTTCTGGTATGTAATTTGTTATTTAATTTTTTTTGCTTCCTCCTGCCTGTATAAATATACTAAATTATAATCTTGTGAAACAATTAGTCATATTAAATTTTTTCTTTTTTTTTTTCTTTTGGACAAGTGTTTAGCTACACAACTCAGTCCTTACCTATACTCGTACTCAACACTCTGAAACGCTAAACTTTCCCCATGGATTGTGTTCAAGTTGTCCCACGTATTAGACAGGATGCTGTTACAGCCTTAATCCATCCAGCTGGAAACGATGGCTCCTCTCATCATGACCAGCAACACACACAAACACACAAGTGAGGACACACTTCCTCACATATATGCATATATTAACCACTCCTTATTATCTTGCACACACACACACACACACACACACACTATCAGTGCTAGTGAATGGTTGCAGCGGTGGTGTGCAGCAGTTTTGTTTATTCAGTGAGTCAGAGGGAGACGGAGAATGCCGGAGGTGTTTAGGTAGGTCAAAACAGGCTAGAAACACAGGTACTGGAGATTCTAAACGCACACGCACACACAAACACACACACACACACACACACACACACACACACACACACACACACACACACACAGATTCTCCCTTGCAGTAATTGGGCAGCACTGCACAGACATACTCACATACATATTCTCTGGGGAGTGCAGTTAGATGAATATAGAGACAAGAGGAGGGAGGAGGAGAGGAGAGGAATGGAAAAAAGGGAGGTGTACAGACCTGAAGATGAAGAGAAAGAGGGGAGGAAATAAAATGGAGAGAGGTAAAGATGGAAAAGAGTTAAGGTCGTGGTGAGGTGTGGATGCTAGATGGCAGGGGAAACGCAGGAGAGTGTGAAAGAAAGGGAACCTCGACTACAGAGGGCTCAAAAAAAGGATGGAAAAAGGTGTCCAGAAACTGAGGCGAGGAAAGGGATCAGGAGTGGGGAAACGGGAAAAGAGTGATGGAGGCAGAGAAAGAAGACGGGGTATATTGGGGCATGGAGACAGCGAGAGCGGGGGAAATGAGGGCTAGAGGATGGGGATGACCGTGAGGGGATGGAGCGAGGCCAGAACGATGGGAGGTGGTGCCAGGATGGAGGGATGTCGAGAGAGTGCGGGTGGGGGATGGAGGCGTGCACTGCTCACTCCCAGGAGACCGTGCTCTACCTGCTCTCCACGGCCGTCGCCATGACAACCAGCCATGGCTGCTGCTGTCACAGCTTTATTGCCCCTCTCCTCTCTCATCCTCCAGTTCCCCTCATTTTCTCTTTCATTCCCTTTAGTCTTTTTTTTTTTTTTTACTTTGTCACCTCTGTGGCTTTTCTCATTCACAGCGTTTTATGTCTCACTCTCTGTCCCTTGACTCAACTCTTTACCTGTTTTTCCTTCCTCTCCTTTTTTTCTCTTCTTCCTCCTCCCTCCTCTCTTTTTCCATCTGTTCCCCAACAAAACATTAAAAAATAGAGGAGATCGCAGTTATGTTTCACCTTTACAGAAGTGTGTGTGTGTGTGTGCTTGTGCTTGTGCTTGTGCTTGTGCGCACGCGCATGTTTGTGTGTGTGTGTATGTGTGTTTGTGCTATTACAGGACACTAAATTAGAGAGCATAAATGCAGTGCCGTCTCCCAAAACCACAAAGGATTCTGGGATCTCTGTGTGTTAGAGCCTTCGCTATAAATAAAAACCCCAGAAACAGGGCGCCTCCTTCCCACTAAAAAAACCTCTGTGTGTATTGGTATGTGTGTGAGTGTGCACGCACGCGTGCGTGTGCAAATCACAGATGCTGTCCACCAGCATATTAACGTTTCTGAGATGATATTATCATTTTTCACTCATTCATTTGTATATTTTGAATCCCTTTAGTACTGCTCTCTTTCCTCACGTTTCTGTGACAACGGGGTAATTGGGTTAATGAAAGGCCGGATGGGCGGGGTCATGCAGAGCTGAAACCCAATGCGGTCCAATGGGACTGCTGGAATGTGTATTTCCTGGCAGGCGGCTGATAGGAGCGGGCAGAGGCTGTGATAAGACTGGCCTTCACACTCCGGACCGGACCTTGAGTGTAGTCTCAGTGAGGCTGGCCTCCATCTGACCTCCAACAATCAACCCCCCAATCTCTCTCTCCATCTGTTGGCTCATTTGTTTGCCTGATGGTAGTTTTGTCAGCAACTTTAGATTTACAAATTTTTGCCCTTCAAAATTTTGGACATTGCAGACTTGATTTAGTCAACACTTTCGGAGTTTTAATAGATTCATAGCCTGAACATTGTAACCAGGTTAAGTCTAAAAATCCCATCATAAATGTTCATGTCAGAAATAGTGTCTTGACAAAGGCCTTCACAGTAGCCTTTTCTGGAGCTCTCAACTGTATCACATGGTCTTCATCAGCAGATGTTGGAGATTGCTAACGTGTTGTGGAGAGGGATCTATTGACATATGAGCTCAGTACCTAGTAATTTCATCCGTGCTGTTTCAATTTAACAGATCCACAGTGCCGTGGATCTTAATTTAGAATTGTTTTAGAGATAATACCATTGAAAGAAAATTAATCTCCTTTTAATTTCATTAGTCTTTTGTGATATTAACTGAATATCTCTGGCTGTTAGACTGCTGGACTAACAAAACTAGGTTTTTAAGCAGGAACTTTGGACTTTTTGAGAAGAGTGTTTTTTTCCTATTTCCTGAAAATTTATGAAGAAAATAATCGAGAGAACAAATCAAGTTTAATTGATCAATTATGTAAATAGCCCTTAGTTGCAGCCTTGTTTTTAAAAAGAAAAATCGCCAACTAACTGCTGTAGCTGATTAATTGTTTATCATCTAGTTAGAAAAAAAATACCAAACATGTGTCCCTAGCTTGATTCTGGGTGGGGACATATTTTGTTTGTTATTCCCCATCTCTGTCCCCTCATTTCCTGTCTCCTCTCTCTCTTGTGGACCTACTAATAAAACCGTAAAAAATACTTTAAAAAGAGCCAAATGTTCTCTGCCTCCAGCTTTTGATTTATATCTTTTTAAACTGAATTTCTTCTGGTTCAAGACTGTTGGCAAGAGAAACCGTCACTTTGGACTCTGGGAATTTTGGTGTTTTTCTATGATACAGTTAAAAAAAAAAAAGAAAAAAAAAGACAGACAGAATCTTGGAACAAGGTTAAAGGTTTAGCGCCTGGCTGCTTCTGATGCTCTGTACAAAGCGCCTGTTTCCACATCTGTATGTCACTGCGTTTGACTTGCTCTGAGTGGAGGTGTTATCACGGTTCCTCTGGGAGCTCGTCTTTGAAAATGGCAACTACGGACACTCAAAGGCCGGTAAGTTTGTGTTCCCTTAACAGTGGCAGAGAGCGCTCGTAAATGAAGACACAGTGGAAGATAGAGAATGCGTTCTCCCGGGGGAACGTCTTTAAGGCCCTGCAGAGGAAGACGTAAAGATCAAGTAAAATGGGAACGATGTCAGGCTAAATTTAACAGTATTGAACAGTAATACAGCAATTTGTTAAAGGGCTTCGCTTCACCGCAGCTTTTCTGTCTTAAGGAGCGTTTGGCGGATCCTGAGAAAGAGGCACAGGTCTGCACTTGATGGAAAAAATTCAGTGATTCACAGTTAGACACATGCATGCACATAACCTGATATACAGTGTAAATGCTTTGTCATCCAATTTCCTGTCGCTTCTTGTCTTTGATATATTAGCCTTACAGCTCCTGTTTTCAAATAATCTTCTGGCATGGCAGATAGAGAATGGATCGGTTTTTATTTTTTATATTGATTTAGACCTATCTTTGTCATCCCCAAGCAAATCGGGGGTTTCTGACAGTAATTTTTCATCACAATCTCATTACGTTTTGCACTGCATCAGAGATCTACTTGTTTGTATACTGATGTGAACATATGAGTGTGTTTTTGTGCTTAGTTGGTCACGGGGTTATGGGATGGACACAGGAAGTGAGTATTTATAGATCCGGCCTCCAAGCTTTAAACCAGGAGGGAGCCTAGAGTGGTGCCAGAAGGGGGGTTTATATAGGTTTGTGTGTTTTTACATGTGCGTGTTTACATGCGGAACCGAGGCAGAGGAGGTGATGAAGGAGCGCAGGGAGGCTGCTTGTGCGAGCGAGGAATACTCTGTGCGAAAGGCATGTGACTGCATGTGTGTGTCTGAATTATTTAGCCCAACGTCCCGACAGAGGAGTGAACGAGGTCAGGAGCTCAATGCTGCAACGTTTTTCCTCTCTCCATCCATCCATTTCCACACCATCCACCCACCAACTCTCCTCCTCCTCCTCCTCCTCTGTCATTGCTGTAGAGCTCTTCGTTTATTCTGCCTGTCTTGATAAACGGGAACTTAGTAACAAAAGGCTTTCCCACATGTTCCTCACGTCCCCTCAGTTATCGGCAAGCCATGAGGGAAGAGCATCGATCCAATTAAATACAGACATTGAAACCCACTGTGTGTGAGTATAACCGTGTGTGTGTTTGTGTATGGACCCTCTGATGGAAACCTTTGAACTGCGATACTTTAAAGGGCTCTTTCAAAGGCGTTTGCACTTTGAATGAGCCACTGAGGCTAATGAGGTGTGTGTGTGTGTGTGTGTGTGTGTGTGTGTGTGTGTGTGTGTGTGTGTGTGTGTTTGAGAATGTGTGTGTGATTTGGGATGGGTAGGGATTTTGTAATATTGCTTGGTGGTTGCAGCAGGTTTCTTTCCCATAGGGCCTCTCTATAAACGCCTCCACGCGTTTTCACTAACACACTCAAGACACACACACACACCTACACACACACACACACAGAGTTTTGCAGCAGCAGGCGATTCATTCTAATCTTTCATTCCAACAGTTGTGGATTAGCCCTAATCTTAGTTAGCAGAGACCCAAGTCTGAAAGGCTGATTGACACACAGAGGCTGTGTATGTGTGTGTTTGTGTATGTGTGTGTGTCTGTCTGTGTGTGTGTGTGTGTCCGTCCTCTTGAGTGTGTAGTTTATTTAGCAATCTGTTTGTGTAATTTGATAATTGTTTCTGTCGTTGGACTGGGTGGAGTGTCTGTGTGACAGGACAAGATATGATTGAGGAGGGTATACGTGACAGATCACACAACAGGATGCAGGACAGGCACTTTTTGACATTATTTTCTTTCTTTCTTTCTTTCTTTTTTTCACTTAAACATTAGTGAAGTCACCATCAGTGACCAGCAGCTGAGAATGAAATTTTTTTGAATAAAAATAGAAAAAATTTAAAGAAACAAAAAAACCCAAAACAACAGTTTCACTTATAAAAAGCTGGAACCAGCAAATGTTTCAATTAATTGATTCTCAGAATAGTTTATGGTGAAATTTTTGTTGTTTTATAGAAGTTTATAACTGGCAAAACCATAAAGAATAAACTAGATTCAGACCAGAGATTTCCTGCCAACTTTACATACCTATGGGGTCTTTTATACCCTGTGCTATGGAAACAAGTTGGTACCAAAAAAGTACTGAGGTTCAATTTGCAGGTGTAATCACAAGGTGATTTACAAGAAAGACAAGAAGGATAAAAGCTATATTTCTGTTAAACTACATTAGTATTATTCATCAGATTTTCCATTTTTCTCGTGAATTGTCCCTCTCTCTCATTATACTTGATACCAAACAAAGTATTGAGGTTCAAGTGTCATGGAGGCTCAGCGTCTCAGAGGCGCACACTACACTGTGATTGCAATGTCCCCTGTTCAATTTTGGCTGGGGACCTGTGTTGCACGTCAGTCCCCTCTTTCCATCACCTCATTTTATGTCATGCCCGGAAACGCTTGAAAACGTACTGAGGTTCAAACCATACCCCAATTCTGGAAAGAAATATGTGGCTTAATTATGGCTGAGAATTCATTTTATCTTAACAGCTGATAAATGGGATATGTTGATGGTTGAACAGTCGCCAAAAAATTGAACAAAGCACTAACCTGTGACGACAGATTTGAAAGTGATTAGATATTGTGTGGAGATGGAAGGAGAGGAGATTTGAAGAGAATGAGAGGGGAGTGAGGGCAGAGGCAATCACAGACGAAAGTGATATGAAAGGACACGGCGGCGGCAAAGGTGAAGGGGGGGTGGCAGATTGGATTGGAGAAGACCATACAGTAGACATGGAGAGAAAATAGAGAATAGAATTAGTTAATATGTAAAAGTAGTAATAAGAAAATGGAGGAAGAACCGGGAGGGGATTGGCTTTAGGTGGAGCGAAATGATGGAGGAGCTGATGAGTAGAAAAAGAGAAAATGAAAGGGAGATAGATCGGCGTGGTTTGGTGTCCCAGTAGCAGCAAAGAGAGACCGGGAGAGGGACTGGTGGCTAACGCGGGAATAAAGAGCTTAAAGCCGCTGAGACGGATTGAATGGAGAGAACAACCTGGATGGGATTACGCAGAGACAGAAGAGAGAGGAGGTGTCCCCACCCAGCAAAGTCGCATCGTAACCCGCATATTACCCCGTCCTTGAGTAACGCATTTCCTCTGGTTTACACCAACACTGGCCACACTGCCACTTGCAAGCTCCCCAGTCAAACTTTAATTAATTTGACCCAACAGTACCAAGGAATTAATGATCGCTCATTGTTATGCCAAGCACTCAGGAGCTAATCTGTGCGTTAGAAATTCATTCTGGAGCCATTACTTACTTAAACCCACCTCTTAATTAATTAGTCAGTGAGTAATGTCGCCTACTGAGGGATGAAGCTGTCTTTTTGTAACTGTACTGCAAAAGAAAGAAATAATGAGCATGCTGTCACGTGGAGCTCGTGATTATATTTATTTTAGAGCTGAGGCGATTCGATTGAGGTTGCATGAAGCCAACACTACCTGGGCAGCAACGGGGAACTTCTGCCAGAATAGTGAATACTGCTCTATACATTATACCCTTTAATGCTCATTATCACCATCAAGCTGTTTTCATTAGCACAATATATCTGGGTCATTTTCAAGGATTTATGTGTTGTATCCACACAGTGCTTCTGTGCAGCATCTCCTACTATAGTGTGGGTTGTAAGAAATTGTTGGTTTATACAGGTTTGGCTTTTTGTCTTGACAGGCCTGCAGTTACCAAACCCGGCGACCTCACTGCGATATCAAGACTCTGACACGCAGTCCATAGTTACTATACTAGGCTGCTGCTGTTTGCCAAGAAGGCAAATAAGCGTATCTCTCAAAATGTCGAGCTGTTTTTCTGAAATGGGAGCCCTTGATACAGGTTGCATACCTCAGCTGCAAGCAGTTCAACCAAACAGTGATTTTCCCTGCTCAGATTATTTCATCTGACCAATTTTTAGAAGCCTGATTTTTTCATTGACTAACAGAAAAGTAAGTGTAGAAAATTTAAGAAAATACTAAAAAAAAAACAAAAAAACCTTAATAGTTTCCTGGAGTCCATGGTATCATCTTTATCTTGCATTGTCCAATCAACACCCAGTTTTTAATCATAAAAAACCCAGAGAAAAAGAGAAAATCCTCACATTTAAGAAGCTGGAGCTTTGCTAGTAAAGATGATATAAGGGATTAATTCACTGTCTTTTCAGTTATTGTTTCTAAAAAGAAGGCTCGCCCTCTTGTAAAATAATCCAGCTGCAATGCAGGACACAGGCTTCAGAGCTGAAACCTTAAAAATTTGGTAGAGCGGGAAACACACGGTTGAAAACCTTGAGACCTGATCACAGGTTGGAAACCTCTGACATATAAGATCCATTAACTACAGTGATATCAGATGATGCAAAAATATTAAGTACCATTTGTACATCTGCTGAGACAACACAAGAGCCATTCACTGAAGAAAACTAGGACAAAGCAAATGTCTCATTTCCTTTACTTGTCTCTCATCATGGGTCATGAGTGGTTGAAGTCTTCTGACATTGATTTGTTAGAGTTAATCAGCATCTTGTGATAAATATCCTATTAGGTCACAAGCATTCATTCTGTGCAGCCCATTAAGACTGATACAGGAAGAATCAATGGGCTCTCTGGCAGCGCTGAAAGTCGCTGGCAGGAAACCGCTCCAAGTCTTGGGATTGAATGCACTATCGCCACCTTCGCCAAAGTTGGTTGACCAATGGGAGGGAGCCAAGGGAGCGTGGCAAGGTCAGCTGCTTGGGATGCCCCCGGAGCAGCAATTTGTTTACCCCCCCCCCCCCCCCCCGGTCTCTCTGTGTCAGAGAGGTATGGCATGATAATATTACACATTATGCCCGCTGCGCACACACTCACACACTCGCAAAGGTGCATTTTTCCATTCCAGATTGAATTACTCAGGCTGATTGGATTTTTCTCCCCTGCATCAAAGACAAAAACACTCCTGCCTTGTTCTCCACCCCACCCGCCTCTGGGTCCATCATCCCACCATCCCTCACCTTTTTTTTTTTCCCACCTGTCAATTATTCTCCATTTGTACCTTTCCTCTTCAAAATGTGCCTTTTATGCATTAACTTTTATCCTTCTCCCAGTCACTCCTTCCTTGGTGTCTGTAGAGTCGCATGACTGCCATTAGCCTGATTAAACAGGCTGTAATTATACAAAAAAAACACGTAGATGCTGCCTTGTGACTCAAATAACTGTACATGGGCAGAAATGTGATTCTTATAATTGTCTGTTATGTGTGTACTTTTTTTTGTGAATGTGCGTGTGTGTGTTGAAGTTTTCGATATGGGGCTGAGAAGGGACCATTGATTACTGTTTTTGAGTGTACTCTGAGTGCCCGTCTCTCTCTTGCTTAGTGCCACACAAAGGCATCATGGTCCGCGGGGTGCTCTCTCACACCCGGCCCACATTTCTGAGCCCCTTTGAAAAGTTACTTAGAAACATGAGAAAAGTTCCAGCCACAGGCGCCACGCCCTCCCACTGGCCCTGCAGAAATAGGCCCATTGAGCCAGGCTATAATCACACACAAACACACACAACCACACACACACAACCAGACACACACACACACACACACACACACGTATGCATATATATAAAAATCCACATTCAGTCTTGCTCTTTCTGCTCTCTCTCTCTCCACCACTTCATAAGCAGCCACAAAAACCCAGTCATTGACCCACCGGCCAACCAGCAGCATTAACTGCTCACTGCAATGTTTCTCTACTGAACATCACTACACTCACGAACGCACACACTGGCACTCCCTGAATGCCACAGAAAAACTTCTGAGCCATACACACAGTAACACACACTCATAAGCACACAAATACATGGCTGCCTATTGTTGAGTTTGGGAGCAGCAGTTGTGTCAGAACCTCTAGGCATTTCTAGCACTAGGACAGTGACACACACATCCACACTTTCTATGTCTGTGTGTGTGTGTGTCTGTCTGCCTGTCTGTCTCTCTCTCTCACATACACTCACTCAGATGCATCTTTCATATGGTTATATATAATGGAATAGGATTCCATGCAGAGAGGCCTTGTGTGTGTGTGTGTGTCTGAGTGATTTTGAATGTTTTAGTGTGTAAGTGTGTTCTAGCAATGAGATGCATTCTTTAATCCTGTTGGATTGTCAGATTAGTGTAACAGCTGGGTCCTACAGACAGACATACATCACTCTGCCTCTATCTCTGTATCACTCCCTCCTCCCAACACACCGCTCCTCTATACTCAGCCGAGAGCTGAGCGGATCTATGCATTAGTGTGTGTGTGTGTGTGTGTGTGTGTGTGTGTGTGTGTGTGTGTGTGTGTGTGTGTGTGTGTGTGTACACCGGTCTCACAGCTCCAGTCCATTACAGGGTTTCAGGCCAGCTGATGTGTCACTACACAGTCATGTGACCTCTACTGAGTCTGCGGCAAGTTAGAGTGTCGGCTGCTCGTTTAGTCGGGGACACTGAGACATTACAGGTTAAACACACTCTGCCTCCGAGGGCCTGAATCACTGCTCTGTCATCCCCCATCAGCTTACAATATCCACTGCAAGGTGTTACAGAATTTTCCCCTTTCAATTTTGATATTTCTTTTTTTTTTAACATTTTGTTTTCTCCATTTATCCCTTTTAGAATTATTATTCTTAAGAATTCAGTCTTGATTGTTTTTGTCATCCAAGAGCAAACACTCCTTAACCAGCTTCTCTGTCAGAAATATAGTGTTTATTTTGCAGCCAAAAAAACTCAAGTTGTTTTTATTGAGAAGTCAGTCATTAGAAATTGCAACCACGTCTGAGTTGTTGCTGTACACGGTGCAGCAGGACACAGTGAAATGATTGGGTTGCCTTGTCGGGGAGCCGGTGGATGCTTGCATCTCTTCATCCTGCAATTCACTGTGGCCGCAATACACCCTGCTATATCTCAATCTAATCTGATGTCGGAAAATGCAGAAAATAGCGGGTGTGCGATGAATAATCTGACGCCGTTGACAAATCTATTTTTTTTCTTGCGATTCTTTCATAATAAAAGCCAGCCCATGTTTTGCAAACTCAAATACTTTTGTTTGGTTTGCATTTGCAGCATCATGATACAGTTTCGATTGAGCTGTAGGACTGAACAGTAAACAGTGAGGCTGATATCAAGGTGACAAAATTACGCTAAACTAGTGTACATACATGAATGGTTTCCTGTGAATCCCTTGTGTGCAATCCGAATCCTGCATGACAAAAGCAGACCCTGTCACTAACAATGAAAACTATCATACATATTTAGAGAGAGTTACTGGAAAAACAGAACAGAAAAATATATTTACTCTTGGAAAGAGGTCAGTCTATCAGCTTATGAATGACATAAGACTGACTGAAAGGACTGATAAAGGAAAACAATATTGTATTATATATTTTTTTAGGTGATTTCATTTTCCGTGAAGCTCAGCTTCTCAGTTTGAAGTCTTCCATAATCAGTTGAATAAAAGAAGGACGGCAGGGGGCAATTCCATCTAATGGGGATTAATCGTGAGGTTAACAATGAAGCAGAAGCTTTAGCGACTGGTATGAAATAATGCTCAAGTGAAGATACCTTGAACATTACCATAACTGGCTTCGGAGTCTATTTTTGTGTAACAGATATATGAGATGAATATTAAAAGTCTTTGTGCATGAAAATGGTTTCAAATTGCCTTTCAGGGATCCAGATGCATGATTTTTTTTTCCCTCCACTATGCACCTGTTCTTTCCCTGCACCTCTCTGACCAAGCCTTTTACTGTACCGCATACCATGTTTGGCGAGTGCATGACTTTCCATAAGGGCATTCATCACTTAGATAATCTTTTTCTTTATAACTCAGTGGAGAAAGATAATATTAGTGCTTGGATGCTTTTCAGCTGTGGTTTGGTGCTGCTCTGGGACAGCTTTAGGGCCCGAGTGAGCTGGAATAATAAACTAGAGCCAGTGTAATGCCATCCTCCCACCAGTTTTGCATTGGGAATTAATACAACCGATGTGGCTACGATTTGGATCAGCTACGGTAGCACTATCAGGAGTCTGATCAGCAGAAAGGACTAAAAATAGTAGAGGGAGGAAAAAAAAAGTGTTTTACTCGTTTCCTGGCTGTTGCACACGAGCATGTTTGCAGTTTTTGCTCGTTAACATTCGTTGGTCACCGGGAGCACCCGTATATGAAAAACTGAGACAAACATGAAGGAAGAGATCAGAAATGAGTTTGGCGAGGGACTAAATCAGCATCTTTACCTTCCCACTCAATGCTACGTGCAACGTCGTGTCCACAAGGATCTTCTGGCATTCAATAATATTTTTTGATTATTACACATTTAAAAATAACATAAGCAGCTATATAGTAAATGTCAGAGTTGATATTTTTCTTTAAACCTCAAATTAGTCCGACATCTAACATACTTTTCTATTAATCCCCATGTAGCCGGCTTATATCCAAGATACCCACTTTTAACAGCTAATTGGTGTAAAATTGCTCAGCAGTTTCCCTTCTGCACAACACAATGTGATGCCTGCCGATGAACCTCTGCTGCAGCAGTTAATATAAGGGATCTCCTGGCACTAAATGATAATATAACTTTAAAATTTGGGGCTATTTTATGTAGCTCACTTCCAAGAAAAGAGGCCTGGGGGGGCTGCAAATACATATATTTCACAGGAGGTTACAACCATTATAGACACTATGGCCATGTCAGTAAATGTATGCGTTAATAATATAGCTGGTGAATTGTTTCAATGGATACTGAATGGGTTCGATCCACAGGGTGGACAAAGCTGATATAAGGCTTAACAACCTTTACTGTGTGAAAAAATTTTTGCATTCGCCTTGTTTGAAGGTACAGCACAACTCCAATTTTGGAATATTGCCAAATATCCTCTTGGTTCACAGTTGAGTATCAGATGTCAACAGTGAGCTGGGATGAAGCCATGTGACTTAGGGGCACACTATAGCAAAACAAGATTCATTACTCACTGATGAGCTAAGTGAAAAATCCAATGTCCTGATCACGATATTGTGGTTATTTCCTTTAATATCGGGTATCTGTCGGTACCATGTCTGATCAGATGTAGATTTTCTTTGCATATGCATTAATTTCCTTTTTTTTCAAAATTTGTGCTACATTTGGATATAAACGGCTGGTGTGAAACCGCTGTGGCAAGAATGTTTGGAGTGGAACAGGAAACCCTTTCTTCATCCAAGACATGAACAAAAAAGTTTCAACCGTCGACAGAACTTAGTGTTAAAATTAACCTGTAAAACACAATGTAGAAACATTCTAAACAGAACAATGAATCAAGGTACCCCAGTGAGAAGAGGGGCCTTTTCATGTGTCTGAGTCCAGGGGCCCAATGGCTCATCAGGTGTCCATGTATAAGAGTGTGTATGTCAGGACTTTAAATCACCTCTGTAGACAGATACAGGATCTCTTTGACTCCCTCGGCTGTAGCGTGCAGGTGTCAGCTGTTTGAAGGTTCGCAGGAGCGCACCTGACGTCACCGCTACAAGATACTGTCTCGACATCAGACCATCTCTGTGTGTGATTGTGTGTGTGTGTGTTTGTGCGTAGGTGTTAGAAGGTGTCATCGAGTAGGTGAACAGCGTTGCTGTGCAGAGGCTTTCTGTGCTAATCTCTGCCTAAGGTGGCAGGTGTCTTAACGAGGCCGTCACCTGGTAACCTACTCTTATACACACACACACACACACACACACACACACACACACACACACACACACACACACACACACACACATCTCCTTGTCTGACTGTAAGTGTGTTAACGTCCAGCTTGGCTGCTGTCCAACCTGCCCAGCTGGTGAGAGAGGAAGCGCAAGGCGGAGAATGATATGAGGCGGAAAAGCAAAAGATAGAGAGCGATTAGAGGTCACTACCGACGGGGTCGGGGATCCACACCAGAAAGAAAAGACAGGAAGGTACTATGCTACAAACAGTAAACAGGCAGCGTTTACTGCTGAGGTTTAGACTGTAACAGACCTTTTTTTGAGCTTAATTTGGTAATTTAATTGAATTTTAGGAGGCAATTTCTGTAATGCCTCTATATCATAAGAAAAGATGCCTTCCTCAATTAACAGATTGGTGTAAAAAAAAAAAAAAATGGAGACTAAAAGAAAAACAACCTACAGTGTACCTGACCGCAGTGTCTCTCGTTGTATATCTGTTCCTGGTTCTCCATCACCACTGTGGATGCAGTACAATGAAGGACAGACAGAAGAGAGGGACATACAGATGGTGGCAGAAAGCAGAGGGAGCATTGAAAATTATATTTTCACACTTTCAGAGCTCAGAGGTGCCGCAGCAGTCGAGATAAAATAAAATAAAATCTCATATATTAAAAAGCATAATTAAAAAATAATTCTCTAAAGCAGGGAAGTATTGCATCTACCGTATAAGGAACATAAATCCTGGTGTGTGTGTGTGTGTGTGTGTGTGCTTCGACATTGTGCAGCAGCAGCCACAACCTCTCGTGTTACTGAGGAATTCATTTGATGTCAGTCACAATGAAGCTCTCTATCTGCCCAACTTGCTTGACGGGGATCTCCCGACTTAAGTGAACGGAACTGGACCAGCCAGAAAAGCAACCAAAAATCATCTTTGGATAGCACACATCTGCCAGCTAATCTTCCACTAGCTGTGTGTGTGTGTGTGTGTGTGTGTGTGTGTGTGTGTGTGTGTGTGTGTGTGTGTGTGTGTGTCTGAGAGAGGATCCTTGTTTGGTGATTCAATAGGTCTATATAGCTACCTCTACCTCCTGTGGTTATCTCACTTCCTGCATCTGAGGGAGCTGCAAACCATTGTTCCGATGGACAAAACACACACACACATACATTCACACACCATGGTCTTTTTCTTTCCAAAATTTATGTCATACAACCTTCAAACACACAGACACGCACACACACACCTCCTCATTGTCTGGTTGGTGCAGTGTTGCTGCTTTAATATCAGAAACTCACACCATTATAATGGGTTTTTTTCCGTCTGATCCCAAATTAAAATTTTGAACAAATCATATTCCTGTGGAATATCAATTATCTGTGAAACCACAGCATTGTTGGCTCAGGTATAAAATTCAGGGTCTGTGACTGTAAAAGGAGCTCTCTCTCTCTGTCACACACACACACACACAACCACACACACACACACTCTCTTTCTCACAGAGCAGCTATAGTGTATAGGATGAAATGTATAGTGCAAAGTCCGATGTCAGCTTCAGATCAGGTTTCTATCTGAGTCACCCCTCAGAGGACAGACCTTTTTTTAATTTGTCAGAACATGAGAATAACCTTAAAAAACACCAATTCTTTGTCTGCATGTTTGTTTTTAATCATAATCTTCAATTTTAAGTTTTCCACTTCTCTTTTTACACAAGTATACATAATTATATATTCCACGCTCCCAGATTGTTTTAAATGACTCCAACTGGCACTGCATGTCTTACAATGGCACTGCTTCATTCATTGCCAAAAACCAGGATTGCATTCACTCCGCAGATCCAGCGGGATATGGCTGTCATCTTACAGTTTCCTTTTATAACAAATGGGAACAAAATGCAGTGGTGGAGGGAAATTGAGGGCAACGTACAGATGATTTTGGCCCCGGGTTACGCGTGTGGTGGAGGAGAGCTCGTTGCGTCTCATTGTGGTTAGTTAGCAATGTGGCGCAGGCTGAAAGTACAGCTGTTTATAGCTCCTGAAGCGGAGGCAAAATGCAGAGCTGGCCCTATTCGGCTCCCTCAGAATCACATATGACACACACACACACACACACACACACACACACACACACACACACACAGGTCTGAAGGGTATTTGTGTGCGCATGTACACACACCACAAATAAAAGCTTTGATTATACCCAGTCACATATACACACACTGTAATTAAATACACTGACGCACTACTGCCCACCATATCATGAATTCAGTTATATTATTGTCTTATAAATAAAACATGTCGAGGCCCACACGGTGATCATCTATTACTGCTGAAGGTTAGGATAAACATAGAAGATACACGTTTAAACACACACAGCGCACACCACTGCCAAAATTGAAAATAGACAAAGAGCAGACCAGCAGCTCTACAGCTACAGTGCGTCCTAGAGGTCCTTGAATGTGTAGGGGACTTGTAAAAGGGGCCCCTGGGGTGGGTTCTGGTGCCGCCTTGGGGGTGGGGCATGTGTTTATATAAGTATGCATGTGTGTTTTTCTGAGTCATGCTGAATTTAGGGGGCTAGCCTCCAGATAAGAAACAGAGTTTAAGATGAAAGCAAAATGGGGCGAGGACGGGAATACACTGGCACGGAGTTTGTGGATCCAGAGGGGGGAGGCGAAGGGGAGGCATAGAGGGAGAGACAGATGGGGGCGGGAGCAGAGGAGTAGACTGTTTTGATGTTGAGTTTTAGGTTGTTTATTTGCCGTTACGTAACACCTTTGCTTATGTAGTTAGAGCTTGTGTGTGTGTGTGTGTGTGTGTGTGTGTGTGCACGCGCATTGATGTGCGTATGGATGTCTGGTTGCTTCTCACAGAAAGATGGGAATTTCTGTGAGAGGCAAAGGTTGCCCATAGCAACGGCCTTCATTGTAAAACTGATCCTTGGAATACAGCACATACACACAGACACACACATTCGCACCATGCTCACACTGAGATGTCTTTTCAACACTTTTCGGCACTTTCAGGGTTTGAGATCACCAGACTCTCTCTCTCACACACACACACAAACACACACTTTCTCTCGCCCTCTCTTTTTCTCTCTCTCTCTCTCTATCTTTCACACACATTTAGACTCGAAGCGTGAAGCACACACACTCTCATCCTGCCACTCTGTGAAGCCCATATCCTCTGTGTGCCGAGGCTCCAAACAACTTCAAGTCAATTTCATTTTCAGGAGGCACATATAGCGTTTCAACTCCACCTCATGCTGAGATGTGATGGACTTAGATGCTCGGGTTTCTAGATTCCATTATGCTTTTATAGGCTTTTAAAGGCATCAGGTTTCCTCTGTCTGGAGCCGGGGAGGAGCTTCTGCTTCTGTGTGTGTGTGTGTGTGTGTGTGTGTGTGTGTGTGTGTGTGTGTACAATTAGCATCACACAGGCTAGCAAATACACAGCTCTGCAGGGCCTCAGGATGTGCTTAAGATTGCTGAGGAGATAAGTTTGGTCACGTTTAAAATAGTGGACTGACTGTTTTCCAATACCTGGAGCAAAACTCAGCCCTTTGTTTGTTGGCCCTTGAAAACCGTACTGCTGAATCTCAGTGTAAAATGCAGTGACAAAAGAAATATTCACCTCCTTCCCTTAAGTGAAGGAGGTGGCTCTCAAATTTGCGGGTTGTTTTAGCAACTTTCAGCTCTTTCTTTTGGTTTTCTGGCCCCACAACTTTGCTTCTCCTATCACATTCAATGGTCTCAACAGTTTTCCAGTTGTTTTCACCGAAGAAGCTGACATAAATCCATTACACAATGTCTGTCCAGTACAAATGACAGAGGCAGTTAACGACTAGCTGGTAACGAAGTGGAGCATTTAGCAGCTAAATGGAGCGATGCTAATGTTCCTCCACATCTGCTTGACATAAGTAAATGTTTGCTAGCAAGTTCCCAAGTGGCCAAAAATTAGTACAGTTTTAAAGTGTCAAAATTAAAAGTACTGATTATGCAAAATGGTCCCTTACAGAGTGTCGTATTGTTATTATATGTTAATTTTCAGTTAATGTCACTGATACATTAATGTATAAATTTGAAATTGAAGCAGGTAGAGGTGGATCCTATTTTAACTACTGAATTTACGGTCAGGTAGTTTCATCTATAACAATTCCTCATATCTCATAAACTGATTTGAGCCGTGATTTGTAAAGTAACTAACTGTTGCTGTCAGACAAATGTAGGGGAGTAAAAAGTACAGTAATTCCATGCATAATGTAGTGGAGTAGACTTGTAGAGTAAAATTAAATGGTAATACTCACGCAAAGTTGAAGCATTTCAAACTGTAGCAACAAAATATGAAGAAAAAAACCATTTGAATATTGGTTGAGATCAGTACAAAGATGGTATATTTCAAAATGAGTGCATAATGCATTGTATTTGTTTATGTGACTATATTTTCAAAGGTCAAAATGGGCTGTGGCTTGGATATACCTACATCAAGCATATATAGAGTATCTACAAACACTTGAAATGAATGGAGTCTGCGAGTTACAGTAAACTTTGAAACCAGCTGGGATGTGTACATTAGTTTGAAAAGTATCATTGCACTGCAGCAGGGGTTGTGTCTCCTGAGTGCATGAATTTTATAACAGTATTAGTTGACCTTGTGTGGCGCGAAAGGGCTCTGGGCGCTACGCTGTGTTTAAAACATCGCATGTGGGATTGAGGGTCGAGAGAGCGAGAGGGAGCGGCCGTGGCAGGAGTCGCCAGCCAAGCTCGCACTGTCCCCTCACAGCTGCACATGAAATAGGCCCAGATTAGGCAGAACAATGAGCAGGGAGGATGCTGTGAAATGATCCGCGGGAGACGGACGCAGGCACATCACGGGCAGACAGCCCTCCGAGCGCGGCCGCAAGACTCGAACGCAGAGAGGCGGCCGTTCCTTCCACGTGGAGTTCGAAAGGGCCCTGAAACAACTCACCAACAACAAGAGCTATCACGGATAAATAATTAAAGTCATTTATCAAGCAAAACATTGGACTTTTCTTGCTTTTCAAATGTGATGATTTTCACATTTATGTAGACAAGTGTTTTTGGACTTTTGTAGGATATAACGAGCCTTATGAACATTTCACCTTGTGCTCAGGGAAATTGTGACGTCTCATTCTCGTCATGGTCCCATGAGTGGCAATGCTGCCACTTAGGTCCAAATTGAAATATCTTAAGTATTGGATGAATGAAATTTTGTCCATACATTCATGTCACTCACACGATGAATCCTAATGATTTTGGGGATCTGCTCATTGTTTTTTTTTTTTTTTATCTAGCACCATCATCACGTTAACATTTGTTTTGTGACAAAATTAATTGAGAGATTAATTTAGTGAAAGCTGTAGTGATGTACTGATTTTTAGAATTTCTGTCTTATTAGATAAGTTGTATACACAGTACTGTCCAACTTCTATCTGTGGACATGTTTTGTATTTGCAAAATAACCCACAATATGTTGTTATCAACTGATATTGCTAACAGCGGCTAACAATGGCTAACCCAGCTAGAACTGTTATTGTTAACAGTAACAACTGAGTCCGTCTTTGTTTTCTGACTTCGGCATAAGCACAACCACACAGAGCTGCATAGCTGTTTTCTGACATTTTATTCATTAAAAACAGTATCATGCTGATTCGTTTAGCCGATTGATAATTTCATAAGTGATTAACAGATGGAGGAAGTATGCCAAACGTTCTCTAGCCTCAGCTTCTCATATGTAATGATTCGCTGTTTTTCTCTGGTTTTTGTCAATGTAAGATGAATATCTTTGACTTTTATACGGTTGGTTAGACAAAACAAGTAATTTAAAGGCAACATCTATGCTTTAGCTATGTAAGGTAGACATTTTTATAACATGTTTTAACTAAATAAAGAATCAATGTTAAAAATATTATCAGTCAATTAATCAATGATGGAAAAAATCCTTGCAACCGGAGTTCAAAAGTTAACTGCTCTCCTATGAAGTGCTGCTTTACATTCTGAGCATCACTTGCGATTGACACATAAGCAGAGTAAAATGAAACCCCTCTCTCCTTAAAGGCTTTGATGTTCCTTCGGCAAAATCCCAGCTTTAGATCAATTCATTAACTATGCTCCTCCATAGAGTCCCAGACAGACAGATGTTAGCCTGTCCACCATCGTGCTGCCTGCACCCCCCGCCCCCCCCAGATGTGTGCGTGTCTATGTGCGCATGTAATCTGCCAAAGTGGTTTGTCTTTCAAATGAAACGACGAAGAGCATAGTCATTCATGATGAATAACTCTAATCTCTCTCATCTGTTTACCCCCCCCCCCGACTCTGTGTCTCAAACAGGGACAGACGTGGTCGCCATCGATTGATGACGAAGGCTCGACGAGAGACGAGTTCTACGATGATGAGGACCTCTACTCAGGCTCTGGCTCTGGCTGTAAGTGTGCACGTACGCGTGTGTGTGTTTCCGTGTGCGTGCGTGTGTTTTGTGTGTGTGTGTGTGTGTGTGTGTGTGTGTGTGTGTGTGTGTGTGAGGTTATATGTTCACGCCCTGGTTCTTTCAAACTCGACAGCTGCTGTGTTTCAATCTGCTGACCCTTGAAGACCCCACCCCCCCTCCCCTCCCTGTCCTCCGGTTAGGGTCGATCTATTCACCAGACTCACATACACAGACAATACACACACACTATCACACAATTCAGATGCACCATTTGGCTTGATAGATAGGCTCTGATAAGGATTTATCAAAAACGGCTTTAAACTCAGACACACCCTTGCAAACAAGAAGTAACCTAGGCTCAATTCCCCGAGATCTTATTGACTCTAATCAGATTACGGCACACAAAGATTAGACGATCACACACATACCAGCAGTTAGTTGTGTGCACCTATCTGCAAGCGTTTGTCTGCGCTTGAGTGAGCTGGCTGTCTGCGTGTGTAGGAATTACCTACTTAACGTAAATCATGTTGTTGTAATTCGGGCTGATTTTCTGATCTGGCTGTTACAACCTGAGCACGGCTCTCCTTATTAAGCATGACTCATTGAGGGCTGCCCTCAGTTTAGGCACTGCGCTAGTAGCGAACACACTCAAAATGAATTACAATTCAGAGCAGAGTGCAGCAGAGGCACCCTCTGTGGTTCAAACAGCAACACAGCAAATGGTGTTATCTCAGAGCGCGATACTGACACGTCTGATTCCAGAGAAAAGGCTCATTTTCAACAGACAGATGCGCATTTCATGCCACTGCAGATTCTGAGCTTGGCAATTTGTGGCATCTGATATGTTTAACAGTGGCTGCATTGCTCGAGTCCATATTTCGATATCCTCTCCAGCTCCTCCGTCAGCTTTCATGTCTTTTTTTTCCCCGTGAATTCAATTTGTTTCTCTTTCAACCCAGGGAGCTTCACAGCTATAACAAAATGAAAGTAGTATAATAGTATTATGAGATTTAAGAAGAAAATGAATCACTCAACACCGTTATTTTCTCTTCTCTTCTCTTCCCTCTTTCCTGGATAATAACAAAAAAGCAGTTTGTGTGCAAAAATCCACATCAGAATTTCCAGGTGATTCTTCCCCAACTAAAGCACCAAAACAAAAGGACCATGATTAAATATCCTGTTTTCTTGTCTTAATTCAGTCGGCCAACAACAAAATTAAACATCATAGTCAACATCTGTCGGGAGAGCTAGACAGACAGTCCAGTCTCAGTTGGTTTAACTTCCCTCCCCCTCCTCTCTGTGTTTTAATACAGCCGAACTCACAATTCACTGTTTCTATACTCATTTACCTGTTCTCTGTTGTCAGACGGCTAAACCAGCACAAAATATCTATTTGATTGCGGCTCTGGCTGCTGCACAGTGTTGTCAATAAAATCACTACTTAATGACCAAGAAGTCATTCGACAAAACAAACATAGCTGTATATTTGTCATTATTTATATTGACATTTCAAATGTGTGATCACGGAGGTTAGAAATGGCAGAAAGTTGTCTTCTGAAAGGAGCAGAACCACCAATTTAGCACACTGAAATCGGTTTACGTCAGAGTTATCTTGGCTCAGACTGCGAAACCTCAAATGTATAACAGAAAGCCTAATTACAAACTGGAGTTTTGGCATTTGAAAGATGTGAGGATTCATGAGGCAGTGACAGTCTGATGAAAATAGACAGAAAAGTCGGGAATACAGATGCAGTGTTTGGTTGGGCATTTATCAGGACTAAATGTCAGATTATGTCAGCCACCACTGCACCCGTTTTGACATTTTCCTAAATCTCATGATGAATTTATGAAGGTGCAAAATCGCTGTGGCGCCCCTCTGACCTCACTTCACACAGCCACCGACCAGGCTTACAACACGGCCTTCAGACGTAGCCATCTTGGGCCATCATGGAGGACTGGTTGTCTAAGATGTATACCGAGTAAACACAACATCCCAGGTTTGAATCAACCCAGAGACCTTGTTTGGCTTCATCTCTCTGCAGTCAAATAAATACCGAAAATATTCTTTAAAATATCACTTTCTATTTAATATATAGTCGACTATACAGTATGTATACTGTCAGTATTTGAGTGGGAGTATTCAAGAAGTCATGCCCTAAAAATCCCCTAAATGGAATGAAAGAAGGACTTTATGTTTACGTCCAGCCAGCCACAGTCTCAGTCTGATTTACTGTTATCTGTGAGTTGTGTGGGCAGGCGGGACGAGTGGTTGGTGGGTGTGTTCTGCTCTTATTTTCTGATGAGATACTTTTTGAATTCACAATATCCTCCTCTCTACTCTTACTCAGTTCCGGACATCGGTATGAGGCCGACAGCGGTGGGCGTCTCCTACACTACGGAAGAGCCCCTCCTCCTCTCCACCACCCAGGCCACCAGCCCCGCCCCCTCTGCCTCACCTGCGGCCGAGCCCAGCCCCGACCCCGAGGACCCCACAACCATCCCGCTGCCCACCGAGGCCGACGGAGAGAGCGGTGCATTCTGGGAGCGAGAGCTAGAGAGGGAGAGGGAGAGAGAGAGGGAGCTGGAGAGAGAGAGAGAGAGGGAGCTGGAGAGAGAGAGGGAGAGACAGTTGGAGAGGGAGAGAGAGAGGGAAAGAGAGAGGGAACGGGTCAGGGAGATGGAGAGAGAGCGGGAGAGGGAGAGAGAGCGTGAGCGAGAGAGGGAACGTGAGAGAGAGCGAGAGAAAGAGAGAGAGAGGCAGAGAGAGCGTGAGCTTGAAAGAGAGAGAGAGCTGGAGCGAATCAGGGCCGCCGCCGCTCAGACCACCGTCGCCCCGAGATCATCTGCTGGTGTTCCTGGGGTAACCACAAACCCTGAAACCAGCCCGGTAGAAAGTGCAGCGCCCTCTGCTGGTTCGGATGACCTGAGCACCACGGAAGAAGAGGACGTCTACCTGTCCCCTGAGCCCACCTCATTTTACCCAGACTTAGACATTGAAACCACCACAGAAGAAGACACGCCCACCACAGAAGAGCCCACACCTGAAGCCACGACGGCGACTCCTACCACCACCACCATCAGGACCAGGGTCCCCTTCAGGCCCAGGGTTCCTATGACAACGGCCACTCAGGAGATGCCGACAGAGAGGACGAGCCAGCAACCCACAACTGCACAGGTAGGATTCAGAATACCTCTACAACCCTCAGGCAACTGTTAGGATACTGTTTTAAATGTTTCTATACAATTCCCTGTACAATTGTGGTTCCGGTACCAAAAGGATACCCTTTCTTAAGGGATATACACGCGTCAACAAACAGTTTTTTCATCTAAAGAGTCGCCTTAAGGCAATGTTCAGCATTTTGAGAAGTATTCTTGTTCGCTGCCTTGCCAAGAGTTAGATGAGAAGGTCGATACCACTCTCCCCTCTGTCAGTTAAGTTTGAAGCTTAAAGCCTGGAGTCGATCAGCTTAATTTAGCATAGAGCCTGAAAGCAGGGGTAAACCGCTTGGCTGGCTTTGTCCAAAGGTCAACAATACACTCAACAGTGCCTCCAAAACTTAACAATTAACTTTTAATATCTCCGTACACAAAGAGAATTGGAGAAGTTTTGAGGTCCTTTTATGTGCGTTTTTTTTTTTAACTCTGGTCGAAACAGAGCTATCTGTTCATCTCTGCTTTCACTCTTTCTGCCAACCTCGGCTAATTATCTCTGGCCTCCGGCTTTGTACCTAACTCCTACCAAGCTCTGTACCTTTAAAAAAAAAACAAACAAATAAAATAAATTCTGTTTTACTTTTAGAAATTAAGTAAAGTTTCTCTGTGTTAGATGATAATACAATCGTTTGTTCAGTGTTTTTTGTACTTTTAACAAAAGGAAACCAACATGATTGTCAACTTAATAATACTTTCATTACTGAATACATTGAAACTTCTCTACTCTGTCCATGAGGCTCAACCCATTCATTACCATTGAAAACATCCATCTCTAAAGGGAGATCATAAGTGAATAGGTTTATGAGTTTCTTTTAATCAAGTGATTTATTTAAATAGGCTAATGGATTTCCTGAAAGAGCTGGGTACAGCAGTGTTTAGCAAATGTTACTGTAAGAGGACTTAATGGTGTATTTGTTGGGATTGATGTGGAGTAATTCAATATAATAAAGAAAGATGTCACCTACTGCAAAAGTGTGACCCAGTTATGTTTTAAATGGCTTTTGGACAATGGTGGATGTCTTTGGCACGGAACAATAAGATCTATCAGGCTCCAGCTGCACAGACAGTACAACTGGCAGACTTAGCCTTTTAGTTTTTTCTTAACACAAGCAGCTTTACAAGAACTTGAGTAAAACACAAACTAGATTTGGCAAGGTGATTATTTAAATCAGAACCTCTCTGATCAAAGAATACACTCAACTGACCAGTGATGCATGTACCAGCCTTTTCAACTCTGTAGTTATATCATTGATTTTTGTTTGTACCAATAAACTTTTGGGGTTTAATACCCAGCCTGACTTCTTACTGCCTCTTTAAACCTGACACTTTAATTATTTACAGACCAGGGTCATTTCTATTATTGGTGTGCATCTATTTATTTGCAGCAGCTCTGCAGTAAAGCATGATGCATTTAGATTTCTCCGGTTTTCCACGTTGTAATTAAGTTGCCAGATTTTATGAAGTGTGTATATGTGTTGGACAATATGCAAGTTTCCACCAGAATATACAGAGGCTCTTTGTTTCAAATGAGAACATGCGCCATGGAAAGTTCTCTGTTTGTGTTGGAGAAGTTTCAGTATAACAACTCCAAGAAACAAACGTAATTACATCAAATGTAAATTTCCTGTTGTTAATCTCACTTTTCTCTCTCTGTGTCAGGAGGGTAACAATGAGGTGGGTGCTGCAGGACCAAGTGGAGACTTTGAGATCCGTGAGGATCGCCGTAACGATCTTGGTCGAGGCATAATGCCAGTGGATCCTGATCTGATTGGCAACACGGTGGATGGAGGAAGTTCTGCTGCTCAGCTGCCGCAGAAAAACATCCTGGAGAGAAAAGAGGTCTTGATAGGTGAGAATATCTCTCAGTAAAGTTGATGGGGGGTTTTTGGGGGGATTTTTTTGTATGTTTCATCATACTAAATTTTTGTCCTGGCTGTTCAGTTCTATGTCCGTCTGTCTCACTGCTTGTCAGTCCCTCTGTTATTCTGCCTTTCGTTCAAAAGAACCTCTTGGTAATCACCTCGTAGATCAAAAGGTTATATTCCCCGTTGCCTCCTGTATTCTTTCCCTGCTTTTTGGGAGCTGCAAAGATAAACTGTCATTACCTCGCATTCACATATCGCAGATTCATCACCATGAGTGAATGTGCTACTTAACCCGGTTTGACCTGTTGAGAACAAGCAATCCCCTTCTTGAGTTATCCGACCCCTCCTTTTTCCCCTCTTTTTCTCATCATTTTACCTCTGGGCAAATCCAATTTCTTTTCAAGTGCCCCTTCTCCTCATCCCAAAGAGCTGTTGTAAGAAGTGAGGGAGCAGCCAACTTGCGTGACCTGACTGGCTCTCTGTCTCTCCTTTAGCTGTTCTGATTGGTGGACTGCTGGCGCTGGTTTTCGCTGATTTCCTGGTCATCGGTAAAGAGCAGGAGGCAACAGACTTTAGACTAGACCTTCTGTGTGATAGAACCAAATTACCACTACATGTCAGACTCATACATTCATCTGTGGTGCTGCACATATTGTAATGCTCATGCGGTTAATTTTGGATATTCAAGTGGAGTAACAATTCAACCATTGTCTAAGTATTTGATCTGCTGGCAAGACATCCTGTGAGGATGCACTCAGGCACAGTGGTGCTTTCAGCCAAATGCTAATGTTAGCATACTATGATGATATGTAGCAGGTGCAATGTTTACCATGTTCATGTTTCTAGTTTAGCATGTTAGCCAACAATTTTTAATTAGCACTAAAAACAAAAGCTGTGGCTGATCAGAGTGTAATTAGTTTTTTCAGATATTTGGTCATAAACTAAAGAGCTTGACAAATAAAAAAATCTGACTTGATAATGGCACTATTTGAAATGTAATAAGATCACCAAGGTTGTTGTAGTTCAACCCTTGGGGAGGTAAATCTGGACCAACGTGACGGACCTACAGATAGACACTCATCAATTGAGCACTTCAAGTAGTTGATTACGTTTCATTCCAGTTTTCTTCCACAGTACAGAGAAAGGGGAAATGTGCATATTTATGCAAGTAAAAAAAAAACAAAACTGCATGATCCGTCTTAAAAATATAAATAATTTCAAATTTTTAAAAGTTTATGAAATGGTGTGTCAAAAAGGTTTTGTACTAGTGTAGTTCTCTGTGACAGTGCATGGTGGAAAGTTATTTATTATTTGAAGTACCCCAGCATGTGCATAGTGATATCGGCAGTAATTGCATAAATAAAGTAAACACCTCCCACACAATGAACGGTAACAAAGTGTTCCTCCAGCATTTAGGAAAATAACAGTTTGTTCTCTCATTTGGCATTGATACCAATTACTTTAACGGGGGAAAGTTGTTTTTTTTTCCACTTGATAACCACGTATTAATCTATGGTGCACAGCAAGAGTCCATTAGTGATGTGTGCCGCGGAAGTGTTAAAATGCAGCTGCTGCGGATGCGGATTGGTTACACCAGCCCCATCTGGCTAAGCTCCTATGTAGCACTGCAGGGCTGCAATTTAGCACAAAGCTGTTGGCAACACAGAATGTATGTTGGCACATTCAGGCTCATCAGTCTTCACTTAGCAGCTAGGTGATAGTGATGCTGTGGTAGCTTTGCTCTGCTTTTAGACTAGACGTGTTTTTAAAGCAGCGTGTGTTTGTTGTGGTGTAGACTGCAGGATGTAACAGCGGCTCTAATGGCGTTTCAGTGTTTGTTTCTTGTGTGTTTCTGTGTGTTTGTAGGATCTAAACTAATGTTTTGGAAAGGAATTTTAAGATATCTTCTTTTTTCCTTCTGTCTTCCTCTAGCGGTGATAGTGGGAGGCGTGGTGGGCGCCTTGTTCGCCGCTTTCCTGGTGATGCTGCTGGTGTACAGGATGAAGAAGAAGGATGAGGGCAGCTACACGCTGGAGGAACCCAAACAGGCAACTGTCACCTACCAGAAACCAGACAAGCAGGAAGAGTTTTATGCATAACACTCGTACGCCAGAGAGACACCACACAGCGAGGGAGAGAGAAAGATTGAGAGAGAGAAGAGAGAAAGATACTCTAAGCCCTCATCCTCCTCCTCCTCCTCCTCCTCCTCCTCCTCTTCCTTGTCACTTCTCCTCATCTGCTCGCCTCTCATCATCCCTCTCTCCTCTCGTCTCCAAAACACTTGAGAACGCCTTTCTCTCTGCGGACTTGGAACTTTCTTTTCAATGAAAACGAAAAAGAGGACAAAAAAAAATCCAAATATATTCTGAAAAAAATAACACATACACACAAGATGTTTTTAAAGTAAATGTTGTTATTAATATTCTACAGATTCTCTTGTTCTGTATGTAATGATATGATTATTTTGTAAAAAAACAAAACAAAACAAAACAAAACACAAGCGCTTAACCTGTGTTTTCCAGCACAAAAAAGTTCCTCTTGTTTTTGTGGAGTGATTGAAAGGAGGAGAGGAGAGGGTTGGAGCAAGCTGACGCAAAAGAAAAAAAAAGAAGAGCAGGGGGCTCACCCCCCCCCCCCAAAAAAAAAAAGAACAAAAAAAAACGTCTGGTTGGCTGCACAGAGCCCAGGGTCAAAGGTGAGAGGAAAGGTCTCTTTTGTGCCTTCCAACCCTCTGGTGCTCAAAGACACACACATGCACATTCATATTGCCAGATAAATACATGCTTACACACACACACACACACACACACACACACACACACACACACTTGTATCTGCTCGAAGGTGGCTCTGACCTCTCTCTCTGTGCTTGGCCAACCAGAAAACGGTGATCAACCCTCGGCGTGTTCCAGTGTGTCTAGGAGCCGCTGTGGAAACACTCGCTGGTCACATCGAGGTTCGCTCTGTGGCCCGTCTGCTCCTCTAAGCTGTACAGAGACTAGTTACGGATAGTAATAATAATCAATAATATATCATTGTTTTGGGCTGGATGGTGAACAATAATAATAATAATAATAAAATTAATATCGTAATAATAATAATACTTAAACAGGAGGATGTGTATTTAGCAGTTTAAAAAAGTTTATATGTAAATATTGTATCCTTTCTGGCATCACTAACCATCTGCATGATCATGGAAAGTTTTTATTCATCACATCCGTCATCACTCTAGATGAGCTGTGCTCTCGTCAATCACATGCACATGCAACTTACACACACACACAGACACACACATGCAGAGATATACATTCATCGCATTTAAACACACTAGACAGACTTTAAATATACTGCATATCATATCATTGAAACACATATCAACCCAATCATCATCATCTTCATCATCGTCATTGTGGTAGTTATCACTTTTGATACGAGCGAGATCTGGTGGTTTCAATATGTTATTGATTAGTTATCAATCAGTTGCCAGTTGGTTTAGAGTTTGGCCTGTTTGTGTAAAAGCACAACTAACTGTCCAATCATCACATCATTCGATACCCTCACCCACCCCCATGTCCTTTGCATGCCTCACTTTGTTTTCTTCCTCCATTGGCTCTCTGTTTGGGGATGGGAGGGGCCTCTGGGAAGCTCAAGGGGCTTTAATGAAAAACAGGAGGTCTGACTTGGTGCAGGAAGTTGCTCCCACATGCACTAATTCAGTCATAATTATAATTTAGATCATGATTAAAAAGTTGGTTATGAAAGGAAAGAAGACTTTGAATCAGTGTTTATGGTACCAACTTTAAGCTGCGGGAACATTTTGGGGACCAGGAGCGGGTAATGGGTTTAGGAATTGGTTTGGGAAGGGGGAATGTGAGGAGACAGGAGGGCTGTGCTTCTATCTAAGAGATTGTAACAATAACCACACCAGTGCGACTGGACTAGTAGCTTCTATTATACTCAGTACTGTAGAACAAAAATGCATGGGAGTCAAAACTATACTAGTCTGGGTGTGTGTGGATGCCTGTGTATGTTTTTGTCTGTGTGTATGTCTGAAAGAAAAATAGGGGCGAGTTAAAGTTGGAATGTACTGTGGTCGAGTGTGTGTTTACCTACTCCAGCAGTTCTCACGCTCTTCCACAGACAGGTAACACACCTCTTCCACTCCTGTGTGTGTATGTCCCCTGCCCCCTCACCAGTGTGAGAATATAATTGTTTGTGTGTGTGTGTATGTGTATGTGTGTGTGTGTGTGTGTGTGTGTGTGTGTGTGTTCTACACGTCATCTAGACCCCCACTTGTGTGTGTGTGTGCGTGTGTGTGTGTGCCTGCTTGCTTCACCTTGGTATTTCACAACAGACTCTTGTGTACACGGACTACTCTGTCGACGTGTGTGTCTGCGTGTGTTGGTCTGTTCACTGCTGAATGTGGGGCAGCTGGTCCCTCACAGTGGCTTTCACACACACTGCCTGTGTCTTCTCACTGTCTTTCTGTCTGTGTCTGTCTGTCTGTCTGTCTGACTCTGTCTGCCTGTCTCTCTGCGGCGGGACGGACAGGCAGACAACACGCCACTTTCTCACAGGCAGGAAGGATCTTAACACGTACTGTCTTTTCTAAAGTGACTGTCAAAGTGTAAACATGTGTGTTTGTACCCATATAAACCTGCGTAGCCAAATAAGATGTGTGTGTGAGATAGAGGGTGAATTTGTTTGTGTGCGCGTGTGTGTGTGTGATTGTGTGTGTGTGGATGTGTGGCTGTGTGGCTGTGTGAAGCCTAATGGAGGCTACACTACTCTATGTTTGTGGTTCCCATTCCTGTTTTTATACATTTGCATTTTTTTAAGGCTGAGTTTCTGTCATTGGCTGAGTGAGCGAAAGGAGGCGGATCCTCCACGCCACCGCCCTGTCACTAATCTGCCACTCTGTTCCAAATAAAAAACCTTATTGGGTAAATCTGTCCTCTCTTGTCTTTTTAATTAGCAAAATGATCACTGGAAGTCTGTTTACAAGTTTTTTTCCCATTACTATTACCAGCAGTAGAAAGTATCTAATTACAATTATTCTCAATCTTATTCTCTAACTTATTCCCTACCTACAGCTATAGCCCTCTGTCAGTTCCCCTTTAGTTTCCATTGAGTACATTGCACAGAGCAAACCAAACATATTAGCACCATTATTTGCCCAGAGTCCTAGAAGCCAAACACTACAACTATCTTGCAAAACTATAATGTAGCGCCATATTTTCTGGGATTCAGATTGCTTCATTTGATTAAATACAACGTGTTACGGGAATATAAACCATGTCAGCGTGATATAAACTAAAATAACAGACTTTGACACAAGGCTCTCCTCCAAAACTGGGCTAGAACATGAGCTAGAAATGCAGAACCAACCTTAGTTAATACTGTGATAGTATTAGTGATGCTTATTCCCTTCAACAAATGTACAATCGAGTTACCAACACCAATGAAGATGCAGGAAACTTGGGAGTTCTTAAGCCCGTGGGGGTCAAGGTAAACCAGCTTTATCCATTAAGAAATTATGCATATTTTTTCATATAGGGACTTTTTGATCACATTCCAAACCCAACAATCTAGTTTTTTTTGTTGTTTTTTTTTCTTTTTTTTTAAGTATTGTGGCAAGAAGGTCCTGGGTTTGCATCGAGAGTTGGGTCTTTCAGTGAAGAGGTTGGATGACATGCTCTGGTTTCCTCTTAAAGATATTCAGTTTGAGTTAACTGGCAACTCTGAATTGCCTGTAGGTTGGATTGTGAGGGTGACCAGTTAGGCCTATTTGTTTATATGTGTCAGCCCTGTGATAGACTCATGACCTACCCGGAGGGCTATTTCACAAAAGGAGACTAAAGGCATACCAGGTAATGGAAAAAGTGAGGTTTGACAGTCTTCTCAGTGCATCCTAGCTTTTTTCACAAAGGCCAAGCCAGGATGAGTAGGTGCGGCTATGTGAAGTCAGGTGTAAGTAATTCCAAACCATACGCGTCCACAGCTTTCTTCAAACGACGTTATGGGTCGATCACAGATTTACTGATGCTGAAATAAAGAAGACGCGTGTGTCATACATCACACCACGTATAACGTTTTAAATTGTCACCATTGTCTTTAGTTGTCCAATCACGTTTGTTTTGTATGAACAGAAATTCATACAGATATTTCATGAGAAGCAAAACATTGACTTACACTTTTGCAGCAGTGTTGGTAAAACTCTTAATGTGTGCAAATGATAAATAACCACCTGTAGGCTAATTATTACAGATTCAGACGAGATTTGTGGTTAGTGAATTTATATTTTTAAGATACTTGCGCATTCAGTCGGTCCACAATTGTCTGTCGAGCCTTTTCTCACGCTTTTATAACAGCGGCCGTGTTTCCTTTCTTGTAAACAATATGCTTCACTTCCTCGTAAGCATCCATCAAAAGATGTTGCTACTGACGTATACTACTGACGTCCACACCTCATATTACAATTATTAGTTAACTGTTAATTTGGTCTAATTTGGTTTGATTTAACTTTAATAAAAATATCTTTTGTTAACTGTTTATCATGATGTGTCTCCCTTTTGTTAGGGCCACCTGAGCCAAGTTGTATTTTAACTAGTACTTTTCAACACAAGTACTCCTTATTCTACTTAAGTAATATTTTACTTTTGCCACCCCCTAATTAAAGCTGCAGTTAATTCCCAGATGGATTAATGTAAATTCGTTGATGTAAACAGTTGGTTTGCTCGAATTACGAAACATATTTTCTCACTATCCTCTAGTAGTTTGTAGCTTGCGCATAGGTTTTTTTTTTTTTTTGTTGCACATATCCAGTTTTGATATGCTCATCTCTGACATTTCTGCTTCTACCTTAATACAATTTGTTGGTCTCACAACAATTGTAAACTGCTTTTAATCCAGAGAACAGGCTATCAACATTACAACTTCTCTTAGTAGAAGGTTGTGTGGTTCCAGTGAAATCTTGCATTGTGGTCTTTGGGGTAATCCAAAGTAATCGTGAGATTTCTGCAGGAAAGCCAACCTACTGTTGAAATATTTAAATGTAATCTTTCAATGGTATGAGGATTTAAGAAAGAAATTGTATTTGTCTCTATTTGGCTTGTTTGAAAGAAGAAACTTCACAGACACATTTCTCAAAACCTGGACAGATAATGTCATAAATATCTGCATGCCTATGTGAGGTCAGTAAGAAGATACGGGTTTTTTTTTTTATAAGTTGAGTGAACTGACTCTTTAAATTCTTTGTCTGTTCTGTGACTCATCTCCCCTCTGGTCCTGGATTCAATTCAAACCAGAGTCCCAGGTTTTATTCACTGGTTCACTCAGGACTCAGTGGTGAGTGGTTATGCATATGGATAATACAAGCTGCTCGGACTGAAAATATATCTCAGTAGCATGCATTCAAAAGAGCCCTTTTGTAGACATGAAGTCTTGGCCTGCTGTTATCACACACCAGCATTAGTGTGGCCTACATACCATTTCTAACCCACTGACATTAACACGCAACCCTATACGCCTCAATGCTACATCTGACAGAGCTACTGTATATGTATAAGTTTGATCACAGCCTCTTAACAGCGCATTTACACTTGCTGAACTCAGTAAACCCTCAAGGGAGAAACAGCCAGAGATGATATTATTCTTAAGTCATCAGATAAAAATGTACTTATGAAATTATTAGATAAACTGTCCTTGAGGATTTGTGAGTACAGAGGAAAGGGCATTGTTCTAAATTGGTCTTCTGTTTACATTCTTAACATCACACCAGATGAGATCAAGGTCACTTGACGTGGAGGAGTACCAGCGGGTCTGCAGATAGCCTACCCTGTATCCAGAGAACACGGCTAGCTGTCCTTGCCTGGGTAGTGGGCTGCTGATAAGGAAATATGCCTTTACACAGGATGAGGATGAAGGAGGTTGCATGTGAGCCTTCCTCTGTTAGGGGGAGGGGGCTAGAACATAAGAATGGAAAAAGCTCTACTTCTGAGTTAGGGGGGATTTGGGCTGGTTTGCCTATCTGGGGTCCAGCCAGTACCCCATCTGGTGGGTAACAGAGGAACAACTGCAGTAAGGACAAACCAACAAAAAACCTGATTTTAACCTGAAATTTCAGAGCTCACTAATAGTTAAGATTTATATATATATATATATATATATAACTGAGAAAAAAGACTTTATTTAATTAGACTGTGAATTGGCAAGTTTTGGGTTTTTTTCAGAATAAGAATCTCAAAGGATCAGCATTGTTTATCCTCAACTGCTGACAATGGGTTACAAGACACCATTGCTTCTTTTTTAGAGGTCACAAGCCAAAAACACTTCATATTCTTCCACTGCACAGCCCTTGACTCAGTTTGTCTGTGTTTAGATTTTAGGCCAAATATATATGTAGGTATTAAAGTAATTATGGGTAAAAAACCCTGTCAAAAACCCCTGAAGCCCTGTCAATGTTTAATAGTTCAGTTAACCTTCAGTGAAATCCTAGTGCCGTTTTAATGAATTTTCCCTTCTTTAATAAACTATAATACAATTTAATGGTGATTTGATTCAAAAATATGATCATTTTTAATTAGAGCTTCTACAGATACAAAGTCCCAAAAACAGCTGTTATAAGGCAAAAGTTAGTTTTTGAAAAATACAACACGTATGATTTCCACAGTCATTGTTGCACATGGTAGCGATACAACGGAAGTTATGGAGAGATCATTTAGAACTTCCTCTGATCTACCTCTGAGTATACATGCACTGAGTGCATACATCTTGTCTGTCATTCTTGATTCATATCTTTTCTTCAAACACGCCTAGGCCCAACTTTTGTAAATAACGCAAGGGTCATTAAGGTGATAAAAGAAAGGAAATCTTATGGAAACCTTGTCAAGCTTAGGTGTTTTAACACTTTTTTTTTTGTTCGTTTGCTTGTTTGGGGCTGGGGCGCGGATTCAGCTTAAGATTAAACGCATTATTTGACATCGATAACCGACTCGTGAAAAGTCCCTCGCTCGTAAACGTTGATCTGTCAATCTAAATTTCGGTCGACGTAACAAAACAAGTCAATCGGGCGAAACACTCGTGTCCGAACGTTAAATCCAAACATCAAATCTCCAAAAAACAAACGACGTAAATCGACGCCACGTGTTTTGTGTTTATCTTCCTGATCGCTGTCAGGTTTGTTTCCGATCGGACCTGTTCCGGCCGCTGATTGGCTGCTTCGCTTTCCCGCGATAGTTGTCCGTCACCGCGCGGTCGGACGCAATCAATCAATCAAAGCCCATTAGCCTCCGACCCGGGAACAATGCGTGAGCCCGTGTGGCTTAATTGATTATTAGTTACTCGTTTATTGGTTTTGTCGCTAATAATGGACGAAGACTGCAATTTAGCTGAAGACTTTGGTAAGGACATGTAGGCTGACGTTTAATTGTTTTATTATATATATATATATATATATATAACTGAGAAAAAGACTTTATTTAATTAGACTGTGAATTGGCAAGTTTTGGGTTTTTCAGAATAAGAATCTCAAAGGATCAGCATTGTTTATCCTCAACTGCTGACAATGGGTTACAAGACACCATTGCTTTTTTAGAGGTCACAAGCCAAAAACACTTCATATTCTTCCACTGCACAGCCCTTGACTCAGTTTGTCTGTGTTTAGATTTTAGGCCAAATATATATGTAGGTATTAAAGTAATTATGGGTAAAAAACCCTGTCAAAAACCCCTGAAGCCCTGTCAATGTTTAATAGTTCAGTTAACCTTCAGTGAAATCCTAGTGCCGTTTTAATGAATTTTCCCTTCTTTAATAAACTATAATACAATTTAATGGTGATTTGATTCAAAAATATGATCATTTTTAATTAGAGCTTCTACAGATACAAAGTCCCAAAAACAGCTGTTATAAGACAAAAGTTAGTTTTTGAAAAATACAACACGTATGATTTCCACAGTCATTGTTGCACATGGTAGCGATACTACGGAAGTTATGGAGAGATCATTTAGAACTTCCTCTGATCTACCTCTGAGTATACATGCACTGAGTGCATACATCTTGTCTGTCATTCTTGATTCATATCTTTTCTTCAAACACGCCTAGGCCCAACTTTTGTAAATAACGCAAGGGTCATTAAGGTGATAAAAGAAAGGAAATCTTATGGAAACCTTGTCAAGCTTAGGTGTTTTAACACTTTTTTTTGTTTGTTTGCTTGTTTGGGGCTGGGGCGCGAATTCAGCTTAAGATTAAACGCATTATTTGACATCGATAACCGACTCGTGAAAAGTCCCTCGCTCGTAAACGTTGATCTGTCAATCTAAATTTCGGTCGACGTAACAAAACAAGTCAATCGGGCGAAACACTCGTGTCCGAACGTTAAATCCAAACATCAAATCTCCAAAAAACAAACGACGTAAATCGACGCCACGTGTTTTGTGTTTATCTTCCTGATCGCTGTCAGGTTTGTTTCCGATCGGACCTGTTCCGGCCGCTGATTGGCTGCTTCGCTTTCCCGCGATAGTTGTCCGTCACCGCGCGGTCGGACGCAATCAATCAATCAAAGCCCATTAGCCTCCGACCCGGGAACAATGCGTGAGCCCGTGTGGCTTAATTGATTATTAGTTACTCGTTTATTGGTTTTGTCGCTAATAATGGACGAAGACTGCAATTTAGCTGAAGACTTTGGTAAGGACATGTAGGCTGACGTTTAATTGTTTTATTATATATATATATATATATATATTGGCTCGTTTCGGGAACACACCCCTTCCTCCTCCTCCTCCTCACTCCGACCACGACTCTACTTTTTTTTATCATTAGCTCCGAAAAGACTTTCAAAAAACTTTCCGTACGTTACTCAAAGCTCATAATCTCTTTCCCGTGAGGTTCGGCTCCGCGGAGACAATTAAAGAATTTAAACTCGGTTATTAACATTCACGACCCGGGGTTTGTGGACCGGGGCGGGGGGGGGGCAGGTTAGCCGGGTTAGCAGCGGCTAGCCCGGCCCGAGTTAATTAACGGTCAGGTGAGGCGGCCGCAGCTGGGACGCTAATTAAGCCGCCGCGGGGCCGCAGCTCCTCGGGGGAAGGTTTCTGTCGGTTTCGGTCGACCCGCAAGGTCAAAACACGCCTCACGAAGTACGACGGGAAGATCTCCACTGGCGTTACCCGAGATAGTTCTTACAGTATAGGCAACGGTCGAGTTGGAAAGAAAAAACCGAAACAAAACGATCGTCATGGCACGAAAATCTACAAATCTGTTCAAAAGTGCATTGGAATAACGTGCCTCTTTACGTGAATGATCAAGGAGTGTGAAAACAGTTGCAAGCGTTGCCTTGGCCGGGATTTCAGACGTTCAGAGTCTGTGAATAAGCCTGGGAGTCTCAGGGAGGTTTCGTTAATTTAGATCTGTCACATATTTTTTTTTGTGTTTAATTAACTGTGTTTTACTTAAGATACATATAGACAGAACATGGTCTGGGAGGTTCATTGTGCAGCTGAAAACGTTAGTTGATGAAATGTTTAGTCTGTTGACAAAAAAAAAAAAAACATACCACTATACTGCTAATCATTTAAGTCATTATTCAAAGCAAAATGCTCAAAATTCTGTTATTATTCTTTAATATTTTGCCAGTTTTCCATGATAAATCTTTGGGACGCTCTTTTTTTGTTTTTAATTAATGCACATGATTCCCCCTTTTTTTCTAAAACACACAAATTTCCAATATTGCTTTATTTTCTTAATCAGTGTTAAAAATCTGCCTTTGGCTGAGTTCACACAAATGTGAGGAGGTTTCTCCAGGTCTGGTTTTGATTATAAGTAATAGTTTTAGAAACAAAGTATAGATCACCTAACACAAGTGACAAATATTATGTCAGTGACTTTGGTTGAGGCTTAACAGAACCTGCAAAAAAGTAAACAACTTTTCACTGTGTTGTAGACTGTCCAAGCCTTCTGTGCGAGGAACTGGAGGATCTGGAAACAAAGAATGATCAGGGGAGGACGAGGAGGAGAGATGGAGAGGAGGAAGTGATCAATCAGAGGGAGGATGAAGAAGGAGGAGAGGAGACAGAGCAAGAAGAGAATGAGAGGGAAGAGGAGAAGGAAAAGAAAGTGTCTGAAAGGGAACTGATGGTGACTGAGGGAGAAAAGGAGGAGCAGGTGAAGCCAGAGAGTAAGGTGGAGGAGGCACAGGAGGTTCAAATGGAAGACAATGCAATTGAAAACACCAAGCAAACAGTATTGGATAAGAAACAGAATACTGTAACAAAAGGTTTAAAAGAGAAAGACGAGCAGAAAAAGACTAGGAGGAAGCGAGGTAAGAAGCAGAGTGAACGAGCGAGAAAGAGGAGAGGAGTAAAAGATGTTAGAGAGGGGTTTGAGGATGAAAAGAAAAGTCAGACACAGGAGGTTTCAGCGCTGAGCTCAGAGGAGAGCTCAGCTCTCTCAGAGCCTCCCTTTGGACTGATGAACAGCTGTGACCTGTCTGACCCCATCTACTTGGGTTGTGGGGGGACAGGGCTGTATTGTCCCCCAGTCCCCATTCCCCTGTTGTACACGTCACAACCTCCAGTCCCGATTCAACCTGCACCATCACAGCCCCATGGGACAAAAAGGCCTCATAGCCCCCTACTATCTCACAGTCTCCCCCAGCAAGGCCCACAGCCTCTTGAGGTGAGAATAGAAAAGCACAGATGAGTTTTCATAGCGTTTCTGTAACATGGTCAGACTCATGATTGACAGTTTAAAAGCAGAAGGATGAAAATTGATGCAGCAGAACGAGATATTGTATTTATTCAACACATTCTACTTCCATGTCAAAACCTGGTGCCTACATTTCCCAAAATGCAACATAACCTCTAACTGGTGGTTTGGAAATTCAGTGTTGCTATGCTACTAGTGGAAAATGTAACCAAATGATTGTTTTTTTTATGATATTGACAGACATATGAATTGTATTATATGTTCATTATTGAGAATATTCTGTAGTGTTGTACTTGGATTATGTTATATTGAGGGGTGTTTCTAAATGTGCCTAAACGTGCCTACTTACATACATGAAGGGGGGAGTGTATTTGGAAACTTCTGGATGTTTGCAAGACTATAAAAAGTTCTGAGGGTTTAAATAATGTTTAGCTGCAGAGCATGAAGTGTAACATCTTGAGCTCAACAGCCTCTTTTGCTTTCTCTAGTAAAAATCCCCAGGTTTCTGATAACTAATTTGTTGTGTGTAATTAAAGTCTAGCTCATGAGATGATGCACACCTACAACCTTCTGCAATTTTAATAATGCAGCTGTGAAATCAGCATCCTGGATTTGAATAATTGGCTCAGTGTGTAATGTAGTGTGATATTAGTAGGTGATGGAGCTTCACTGATGCATTTGATAAGTGAGCGGAAGTGGGGAAAACTGATTATATTTCATCATTATTCAGCAGTATAACACACTGTTAGCCACACAATGAAATATGTCAGTAATCTATATTTTGTGGGAAGGCTTTGTTAATCACTCAGAGTCACAAATAATCCTAGATAAAGTCACGGGTTGAGCAATAGCAAGATATTTAAATTTGCCAGATTTTTTTGGGTCACATCTTTACAAAATAAAGGTGAGCAGGAAAGCAACCTTAAACCTTAAAATCAGAAAACTACTTGTTTTGTCACCACTTTACTGGTGAATCCATCTTGTTAGATTTGAATGGTGGATGGAGCCTTTCTCCCAACACAGAGCGCTGTAAAGTTAAATATGAGTATATTTGAGCTGATCGATTAGCCAGTTAATTGACTGATTGACAGGAGATTCGTTGTGAGGGTTTTTTTTTTTGATACCCGATTGTTTTGGGGCTCTTTAAGCCTTTTTTCAAGAAAAAAGTGGATTGTCCTAGCTTTCTGAAATGTGAGGTGCTGCTTTTTCTTGTCTTAAGTTACAATAATTTAAATGTCTTTGGATCATTTGTCTGCCAAGATAAGCTATTTGAAGATGGAGCCTCAGGCCCTGGAAAAAACAGAATGGGCATTTTTCTATATTTTCTGATCTTTTGAGATTAATTAAGATGGAAAAAGTCATTACCTGCAGCCTTTGAGTATAGACATACACTATCAGTGTCACACATTAAAAGCACATAGACAAAACTGGAAATTAATTACCTGGTCCTTGAAGAGCTTAACTAGCTTCTATTTCCAAGCAGTCCTTGTTTTCACCTCAATTTTTGACATCCTCCAAAACTGTGTTCAGCTTAATAAAGAATGTGATTTTTGACACTGCGTCAGTGAGAAAATTGACATTTTAAGGGAAAAACACAGTAAATCTGACATTTTTTTTAACTGGCTGAATTGGGCAAAGATGATGAGTGCAGAGGTAATGTTTGACTGGTTCATGACAGATGGAGATCACCCAGGTCTACTCCACCCGACGCTCCATCCGCTACAGCACCAGGGGCCGAGGCCGGGCCCTCGGCTTCCCTCTGCTCCCAGGATTAGAAGCTGTGGACAGCTGCCTGATGCCACCTGCGCCGAAGAAGAAAACACGAACACTCTACAGTACTGGTAACTGAATGGTTTGTTTGTCCAGGTGTGTTCAAATCTGACTATGCAAATACTTGACCTGTATGTGTGTGGGTGTCTGTGTGTGCGGGTGTCTGTGTGTGCATGTGCATGCAGATCAATTAGAGCATTTAGAGGCCCTTTTCCAGGAGGACCACTATCCTGATGCAGAGAAGAGGAAAGTCATTGCAGCTTCCGTTGGTGTCACACCTCAGAGGATTATGGTCAGACACAGCCATCGCTCTCTTTTGATCTTCATTACTCGTTTCCATTGATAATTTTACAATCTGCATTGATGAAAGGATGCCTAATGACTTTCACTCTACTCTGTGCCTACTCATCCTCTGTTTTATCTCTCTTTCACTTTCCACTTTCTCTCTTGGTCACTCTCTCCATCTGTATGATGTGCTGTTTTGTTTCTATGTCCCAGGTCTGGTTTCAGAACCGCAGGGCTAAGTGGAGGAAAGTAGAGCGGTCCATCACAGCAAAGGTTGAACACAGACAGAGTAGAGCTGGATGCAGCAGCAGTAGCCCCCCACATCACCAAATCAACCCCAGCCTGCCCACAAAGGCACCTAATAGGTCAGTAAACTTTAGTTCAGTATGTTCTGATGGCACTATTAGAAGGGTTTTTTTTCCTAACACAATGCAAAAACCCTTGTATTTAAGCTTAATCTGATGCATGACTTATTGTTGGTAATGTTTTCTCTTTTTCAGTAAGGGAGCTCCCCCTTTTCCTGGTCACTTTGCCCCACAGCTGCCCCACCTTGCCCCTTTGGCCACTTCTTTCTCCACCCTGTCCAACCAGACCTCACCCTCCTACAACAACCTGCTGGCCAGCCTCAGCAGCCCAGGTTTGTAAATCAAAATACATTCACAAAGTTTTTGAAAAACATACCAATTGAAATGCATCAGTGCCCCATAATCACCATTCAAAGGTAGTTTGGACTCTGAGGAATTATACTATATCCCTGACTAAACCAGTAATGATACCTTAGTAATTTTTTTATGTTAAACCATAAGTCTTGCTAAATGATGAATTCAGACTAGATTAGCTTCATTTTTGAATGTCAGCGTGATCCATTAGTAGAGACATTGTACCTTTCCTTAGCTGGACATTGGTAATCTTTGTTTACAAGGCTTTTTTTAAAGTATAAAAAGTACAAAATAGCTGGGTATTCTGTGTCCAAGGTTGTGTTCAGATTTAAAAAATAAATAAATAAATAAATTAAAAAAAACCAAAACAAAACAGGGATAGCTTTGGTCTGAATGGCTGCTTAGGGCATTTGCTGCTTCAGAGTCCTAACCAGGGGCACCAAAGCCCCTTAGATATATATCATCTCTCAGAAGAATTGAACCTAAGTCATTTTAAATTTGATTTCATTTTACGAACAATGAAATTAGGGGCTTTATAGCTACATAGCTTACAGTTTGGAGTAGGACCAACCACCAGCCTTTGGTGCATTTTCCTTTTTGTAAAGAGCTTTATTTTGATGCCACAGAAACGGATGATTTGAGTTGAGCTCTGTTAAAGCTCATTGCTCAGTGGGCCTACAAACCAGAGTATCCAGGGTCTGAAATAAACACCCACCAAGCGCCAAATGCGGATGGATTTTTTTGTTTGGAGAATGAATCTCAGAGGACCATCTGCCCCACTGACGGGTAAATGTTTGTACCAAAACAGTCTTTAAACACAGTCCTGAGAGCCTCCAATGTGTTTTGTTTTATGGGCGCACTGCATCTGACCTCTGTCTGTGTTGGAGCTTGACAACACACATGCTTTCTGTGAAGCGCCATCCCTATGCATTGCTGGTAACTAAGCTAACGGTTCTCAGGTAACTCACCTGCTGCCGATCTACTACTACTAGAAAGAATTTATTTATTTACCCCTGATCAATATATTAAAATAATTCCCAAATTTTGGACTGGCTTTTCACAGATTGCATTCAATATATCAACTTATTGTCACAATGAAATACCGATGCATATGTATACATGACAAAAAAAGGCAATTTATTATTTTGGCTAGTTTAAAAAACAAAAGAAACCCCTTGGCCAGTGGATTTTTTCATTTACCAGCCACCTTGGCTGGTGAGTCAAAAAGTCAATTTTGGAGAGTTTTGAGAGTATCTCTTTAATCTCAGTGTTCAATCTGTGTGTTTCATCTCCAAGGTCAATCCAGAGTGAGAGATGGGGGCCAGCACCAACCTTTATCTCAGGGAGGGTTGACAGAGTACCACCCCCGTCCCATGCGCAGCCCTCCCCCCCTGCGGCGAGCCAGTCTCCCCCTTTTCACGTCAACGTACAACTCCTCCGACCCCACTCCACCTGTCCTTAACACCCCAACTCACACCCCACCTCTGTTCCTGGATGCTCTGGAGGGCGGCTCCACCTTGGCCCTTCGGGACACTCAGTCTCTGCAGACTGACACCAGGTCAGCTCAGCCTTGCTCACAGCAGACTGTGACATGAATACTAGACAATGGTTTGAACAGGGACAATGGGTGCGATAGATGACAGGAGGACAGACTGCAGACACGAGCAGGGATCCTGTGAAATACTAATATAATGATGCCTCACACAGTGCCTGTGGGTAGTGGGGAGTCAGAATAAGCTGGTGCTCTGAAATATTTCAGAAATCATGCTGAGGGATATCTCAGTTAGTAACTCCTTTGTGCAAAATTATTTTTGTTTGACTAAAATTTGTATCACAGCACTAAAAAAATCCCCCCAATTCAAGCAAATGCTAAAGCAAACAACCAACATCAATAAATTTCCCAGTCCTGCTGTTAGGAGACTTACAGGCTCAGTCTACCCAAATTATAAAATAACATTCTCATCGGACCTCATTCTACAAAAATAATAATTTCTTTAAAATGTGTTGCAGTGTGCTCTGTAATTGATAAATTGAACAGTGTGCTTTTGATGTGAAATGTCTTTTTCAGAACCAAGAAGAAAAAATGAATTTATTTACACTGTATATATATGCTCATAACTCAGAAGAATTATCGGAGAATTTAGGCATATAACCCAGGAATAAGATGCTTGGTTTCTGAGAGGTAAGTGAGGAAAATTTGTTTTTAGCTTATACTAGTGGCTTGGCGCCATCACTGGGTCAGAATTTAAAAGTGTCTAATACATTAGTTTATGACAAAGTATGACTAAGAGGATAATATAGTACCTGTTGGACTTCAGTCAACATGAGTGCTGTCATTGTGAGCATGTTTGCATGCAGACATTATCACTTAGCTCACAGCTGTGCGTAAATAAAACTTCACAGAGCTGCAAGCATGGCTGAAGACTCTTGGTCTTTCTGTTTGGATGAACTGACCCTCTGTAATTTGGGTGCTCTCATGACAGCTGGCCGATGTCAGTCATTTACAAAATAGTACTTATATATATCGGAGGCTCCCAAACTCTTTCTGCAGCACCCCCTGCAGCGAAAAGAGATACGGAGTAATTTTTTACAATTCATTCACTGCTTTGCCAGTCTTGTGTAACTCTTTGTCCCCTATTTAAAAGACACATGCACTGAATCAGAAATATGGAAGTGTCTGAGCAGTTTTAGAGTTTATGGCCTCATATGTGACTCTTTTGTGACATAGCATATATTGATGGGTGTGTGTTTGTGACTGAATAATTCTATGTGCTGTCCCCAGCTCTCTTTTTGACTTTGCGGAGAAGCTTGACTACCTGACATCCAGCCAGCAGAACAACAGTGTCTCCTACCAGCTTCAGACCTCCTACCCAACCAGTCAGCCCCAGCACCAACCTCAAGCATCTCTACCCCGCATGACCTACCTTACCCCCTCCCCATACCTCACACCCAACCCTCTAGATTCCAACCCTACCTCCTACCTGACCTTTGGCCCCGGAGCAAACTCCACTGGGTTAGTGACCTACTCTGCTGGAGGCCACACCTACTTCCAGTCACAGAGTGCTGGGCAAATCCTGATGCAGTCCACTGGTCATCATGGTGAGTCACTTAGATGAGATGGGATTTCATTTAATTTATTTATGGAGTCACAATAATACACCATTCGAGGGGTTCAAATGTAAAAGTGAATGGTCGTCCCAAGGGGCTACAAAAACAGTATGTAAGTCCAAACAACATAGTCTTAAATCACTATAGTATAAACCAAAAAATTGATATCCATATTTACACTGGTTATTTATTTTTATTATTTTTACAATAGATATTAAAATTTAAATATTATCCAGCCACCCTACTCTACAGATAAACCTTTGAAAGCTGAATCTGAAAACCCTGCTTCCTTTTGTATACTTATTATATGATACCGCTACAAAAAAAAAAGAGCGTCTGCCTACATTATTTACTTGAGGTATTATGAAGAAATGCACTGTCCCTGGTGTTATAGCTACCACATTCATTTTGGAGCAAAATAGAGAGTCATAGAGATATGAAATGATTTTTACCTTGATTACCTTGATGATAACTGTAATGCTCCTCAGCACAGGACCGTCATACAAATTAACAAAAGCATATTATAATTACTTGTATAATTGACCAGAATCTGAAAGTGAACATCAGCTTTCTGCAAAACAATATCTCAAATTTCACCTTATCAATATTGGTGTAGGCAACAGAATGAGCTCACTGACCGGATGTTTTTGCCCCTGAGGAGTTTTAATTAACTTTACTCCTTAAGTATATTTAACACACATACCATATAATCGAAACTGTCTGATTTCAGCCAGGAACCTTTTTGCCATGTCACTCCCCACTCTCCCTCCGTGTGTTTACTTCTTTAGCTCTACTGTCACCATCAATAGAAGGCAAAAACATCAAAATAAACAAACAAGCAGAAAATATTGGATTCTTGGATAAAAAAGTCATAGCTTGAGTACTTAACCACTTGGACACAAAGATGCCCCAATAAAACAACTGAATATAAATTGCATAAGTAAAGATTGACAGATGAGAATGGTTCAGCAGGATCATGGCTGCAAGGTGGAGAAGGCTTTGGGGAAGAGTTACCATAGCTCTGGGGCTTAACCAAAGCCCAAGGTGCAAATAGGGGAAAAGGGTTGAGAGAGAGATGGGGGGAAATCACACTCTTGCTAACATAAAGTGAGTGGGCGAACACCAGATATACTAAAAAGTGATGTAGCACATTGCAGGGATGCCGGGGGAGGGGTTAGATATGGTTAGGATGGTTCTGCTCCTTAGCCTCATCTAAAATCTCTAACAAAGATCAACTGTCATATGTCTGTTTGGATCTTTGTGCGTTTTCTTGCAGGTGGGATCTCAGCGTACCAGTCGTACCCGTGGGGTAACATGTACGGCCAGCCAGCCTTACACCAGCGTACTCAGTGCCCTCCAACTTACCCTACCAGCTTGGGGCCTGCTCAAGACCACCAGCCACCCTCCTCCACCACCCTGCCTCCCCCCTCATTCTACCGGGGGGATCTCGGGCTCTCACATGCAAACTCCCAGTGCTCATCACACACCCAGACACACACCACCAACAGCACCACCACCCCCATCCTCCCACCTGTGTCTACTCTGCGGCCCTCACACCTCCAGACGGAGAGTACTCCAACCAAGGTTGCCTCCCTGTTGCCCTCTCAGGTCAGCCATGCCTCTCCAGAAAGCCCTCCAGTACCCCCTTGTGTCAAGATTGAGTATGACAGCCCCCGAGAGATACACAGCCACTTTCACTGTGACTTCTCCCCAATACATTTTTGACTACATGTGTGTGTGTGTCTGAGAGTGTGTGTGTTTAAAGTAAATATCTCTTGTTTATTTGAGAATGTTTCTCTAATTTCTATATTCTCTATTTGATTAGCTAATAGGATGTTCACAGTATTAATATTAATGCAAGCAGGCTTGGTTGGGCTTCATTTAGCTGGTCTGTAATAAATGCTCATTGTTCTGTTAATCTTTTATTTCTGCATTTACTTTGACTTGATGTTTCCAATCCATTTTTACTCTGAGAACTGTGTTGATTTAGTTTTGGTTATGGACCATAGGGAGCATCGTGGTGGGGTCATGAAGCATGATCCCCTCCCAGCACACAAATAAACCTTGAGGCTAAGTTAGACAGTGAGTGTGAGATAGAGATAGAGTTTATTCATTATTTTAGGCCTTCCGTTTTTAGCATTTAGCATTTATAAGCGGTATATAAACATTCAATAAATGGTTTAAAACACGCTGTAATATCGTAAGCACTTATAAGTGTTTATGCACTTTATTTGTCAACAACTATAACTGCCAGTGGGCATGAGTGGAAGCTGGCATATAAACAGATAATTAATGGCATAGCGAAACAAAGTCAAAATAATAACTTAGAAAAATGTCTTAATTGAAGTTATAATTGTTGATAAACATTGTACATTAAAAAGGTGGATTTAAAGTAGTGTTACCCCTAAACTTATCTGAGTGTATTTCAATGTTGTTACTTATAAATGTATTATTTTTTTTAAAAGATAGACTTCTCAGTATCAGTCAGGTCAGGGTTCATGTTCTGCTGAATGATTCAAAGGTGGTTGTTACGATGTGTATTTATGGTCTATATCTGTAGCTTTAAAATCAATATATTGTTGTCAGTCTATTGTGAATGATAGAGACTGATGGGCAAATAATAGATATATTTATTAAGATACTTTGTAATTCTTGGGAAGTTCAAGTATAAACTATATTAACCTCCAAAATGATGTATTTATAATTGATATTTGTTTTGTTAATCATATGTTTTGCTCGTGTTCCTATCACAACTGTACCGGGGCCTGCAACGATCCACAGCCAAGGTTTTGGGAACCTTTGATTGACGTGAAAAACGCTTCTTATGTGGCTCACGTCAGACGTGCCTGTAGGCCACATGAGGGCACTGTTCTTTCGAGGGAGACAACCCCACACTGGGACATGGTCGTACTGGGATGACCACATACTGGGATGTATCTAAAGGCATATTTTTTTCTCAGACATCCCTCTGTGGCGGTGGAGATAGTGTTAGTGGTGGTGGTGGTAGGAGGGGGTATCTGACTGTTGCTAACCCGATGGACTATAATAAGGATGGTCGTTTCTGGTGTAGAAGTATCCCAAACGATCACTGATAAAGCCCAGATCCTTAATCTGTGTTGCCATCTGGTGTGCTCACACATTTACTGCACTTTCTTCTCCGTTTATTTTTAGTATGCACGTCAGTTGCAGAGGCTAGTGGAAACCAAGTCCCTATATGAAAAGCTTCTTCTGAAAGAGCTTAAGGCATTTTCCTGAGACTAGAAAAGACATTTGGGACCAGTGTGTCATTTTTGTTCTCCGTAGTCAAAGTAAAAAATAAAAAAAGTTTTTCTTGAACTCTAGTTAATATTCCTGGTTTGTAGTCCTGCCCCGTATAAAAGTAAAGTTTGAAGTGAAGCTTGGATGATGTGGGAGTAAGAGAAGGAAGCGTGATGAGAACGAGGAGGAGGTGGCAGCGACCAGGGGAGCAAAAAGAGGAGGGAGATGGAGGAATGAGGTAGTGTGCTGGATCTGGGAACAGAGGAGGAGAGCGGAGGAGCGCTGTTGCTATGGAAGGGGGAGAGGATGATGGGTGGGCTCTGCCAGCAGACATGGGAGGGAGAAGATGATGAGGATGAAGGAGGAGTGTGTTTGTAGCACAAGGGGTTCTGGGATGAACAGAACTGTTGGTTATGTAACCGCTGTATTTGGGTTTTTAATGAACCTCTCTCTTCCTGCTCACTGGCTACTGAGCTGTTTCTGTTGGCAGGAGGAGTGCAGCATAAACACACGCACGCACATGCAAATACACACATAAAAACTTCATTTGCAGTGCAGACATTTCTCAAACACTCTTGCATAAAGAAACACACACAACACATTCATTTCAGGAATGAAACCCTAGGAGTGAGAACACTATTCACACTTATCGCAGTGAAGTTCTTGCTCTGGATTTTAGTAATATGTGTATAGGCGAAGCCTGTCACACTGTATGTCTCCCTCTGTAGCGCATGTGTTTCAGATTTCCACGTATTTGTGTGTCAGTGAGCTAGCATGTGTTACTGAGGAGGGTTTCATGTAGGTTTAAGTCAGTAATTCATTTTTCCAGGACTTCCCTGGTGTGAACAGAGAGCGCTCAGAGCTGGGGGGCAGGGGAGTGTGCGTGCGTGTGCGCATGTATGTTCATATGTGAGAGTGTTTAAGCACAGGTATGGGATGCCTCAGTCCGCCCCGATCCCACCGTGTCAATATTTACTTGGTATTCTGAGATTTGAAGAAAGGGAACTTGTTTCAATATTTATGGATGTGGTCAAACACGAAATCCTTGCAGTCGTTCCAAACTCTGTGACAGTATGCATGCACACACGCGCAGTCCGAGAAAAAGCTGAATGAAAACTTTGGGATTCTGCCGGGATTCAGTCAAGTAACAGCGTTTATTGATATAACTGATTGAAAGTAATAATGTTGGTTGTGGGACAAAACTGAAACACGGTTTGGAGATCCTCCAGTCCTCTGGCTCTCTGGTTCAAATAGCATTAGGGTGTTGATTTTTAGTTTGTTTTGAAAAGATAAGACAAATAGACTTGTGTTGGGATTGGAAGAAGAGGGAACGTGAGGGGGTTTGGCTGGGGAACACAGCAATTTAAAAGAGGTTTGCCTATTCAGATGTTTAGAAATGAAGACAAACAGCAGGGTCCATATTTGTCTGAAATAAAATATCTTGCCTGACCATATTGATACTAAATATACTTTTTACCCTCAAAAGTAGTGTTATTTGAATGTGGTCTCCTATAAAGTTGCCCAGTGGACTGCAGTGTGGCTAAGATGGAGGTATTTGTTTGTTTTAGACTTGTTTCTATTTGCTCTATGGGTCTGGCCGTGCTATTGTGATGAATATTCTCTAAATTGCGTTTCTTAGAGCGGTTGGACTGTTGGCAGTGAAAGAGGACTTACAGGAACATTTCCTTTTTCAGTAAGAAAGCAAATATGCCATGTCTTTATATTAGATTTCTCTTTTGCTGCCAGAAAGTATGTGGAAAAGTAGAAAGAGGAAAACAGAAACTGAGCAAAACCTAAGGCTTTGGGATGATGGTAAATTTGCTAATCAGATGTATGACGCTACTGCAAAAGTCTTTTGAGTGAATGTTGAATATGAATTAGAGCTGAAAATTATTATATTAAGGATGAATCTTGGACTGGAATTAAGGCTTTTTTTATTATTGGCTATGCCAATTATTTTCTTGATTAATCATTTGGTCGTCGCTCGGTCTTCTCTTTACTCTAATAGAAAAAAAAAATCACTCTTTAGAAGCTGGAATCAGTGCCTTTTTTGTGTTTTTGCTTTAAAATTCACAGAAAGTTTTGTTAATTGAAAATACTAATTAGTTTTCTGTAATTTGACTAATTGATTAACAAATCTATTTGCTCTCCTGCCAAAAACAATACTGTTTTGTTTCGCAATTTTTGTAAACTAAATGTCTTTTGGTTTTGGACTGATGGTCATACAAACCAAGCATTTTGAAGACGTTACTTAACAAGTTGGCAGCACTTTCTTGACTAAATGATTAATCAATTAGTCAAAAAAACAAATAGACTGGTGAACAAGTGAAAATTATAATATTGGAACTGACCTTCTAATATGATGTTAATGTCTTGCATATCAAATAACATGTCATAGATGCTTTAATTGGCTCCAATAGCAGACTGTCACTTTCATCATTTAAGACACGTTTCAGGCCTTTCTCGCAACAGTCCTGTGTTACTGTTTTACTCTAATCATATGCAAACATAGGACGATAAATGATTGAATTTCATGACATTGTGAAATAGTTCACAAATGCTGATAGATGCAGGAAAGACTCACCCAGATACCAGCTTATGTTTGTGTTGGTCCTGCCTGGCAGGCAGACCAGGTTACATAACCTGTGTGTGTGTGTTTGTGTTTGTGAGTGTACTGCATATGTTAGTGTGCTTGCATAAATTTGTGTGTGAATGTTGTGTCTTCTCCTATAAGCCAAATCGCTTATTCTCAGAGATGGCACCCTATCCAGGAATAACATCTTGAATCTTTCATCCCCAACCCGTCACCACCATAACACACACACACACACACACACACACACAAAGTTGATCTTGCAGCTTGTTCAGTTCAGTAGAAAATCTGGCCAGTTACTGTACAGCATGAGCCCCCACCTCTCCTCCCCTCCCATACTACCCCCTCAATTGCGGCTTGTTTGGGTTGTATGCATGGATGGAGGAGGAAGGGGGTGTAGAGGAATGCAGGGTTGGGTCGGGCGGAGTGGGATATCGGAGGGAAAAGAGGGGTCTCTGTTTGGTGTGTATGTGGACTCTATAGAGAGATTAAAGATGTGTACGTGAGCGTATTGATGAAAGTCTGTTTTCCTACTGTGTTTACTTCACTGGGGCCCACTGCCTACCTGACAGTGGAAAGGAGAGTTATGGAGAAACGGGCAGAAAGAGGAGTTAAGGTGAAAGAGGAAATAATTTATATTTAGAATTTCTTCTTCTTCTTTTTTTTTATAATACATTTTTTGATCTGTTGCAATCAGGGAATCTTTAAGCTTAGTTAATTAGTTTGTGCAATCCAACCGGTAGTAAACTTGCCACCATTAAATTTTATATGAGTCAAGTCAAAGACTTTAAAGATCTTGAAAAATGCAAATTAAGAGGGATGAGAGAAAATATGGATGAGAGAAAATGACCAAACAAGTTACAGGAAAACACAAAATGTTGCGTATAACTACAAGCAATGAACTGAGCTGAACTTACAAAACCGGGGATTGCCTTTTATACTTCAAGTAATACAGAAATGCATGCTTATGCAGAAATACACACACATCTCAACCTACAGAGCGGCGGGGAACACTGTAGGCTGTGTACAGTGGCTCTCCTTAACTTCCGCACCATAAATGTGTGTTTGCTATACGAGGGAACACGGGGAGAAAAGAGGAATTCATGTAGGTGTTTATTTGAGCTTTGGCAAAATCCAACCTGGAGCGGTTGCACTGGTGGGCATTCGGTACCAAACCCCAGCCGCTCCTGTACCCCCAGCCAGTCACACACATACTGTACATGGTCAGACCCGCAGGCGTGCGCACACGCCACAAATTTTACAGCTTTTACACACACACACACACACATACACACACACATATACCTGTCCATCCCAGCCATATCAAGGTGTGTTTGTCTTTCCATGCCTACCGTTTTAGGTCCTCCCAGAGCAGGTATTTCCCTTTCTTACCCACAGACACACATACACACACATACGCAGGAGCTTTGGGGGGGGGCTGTCTGTGGGCTGAGTGTGTGAAGCACTTGCATTGATAACCTGCAGCCCAGAGTCACTCAGTCTCACTTTGTGGCAGTCCCCCTCGCCTGGAACTCCCTTTCTCCCTGCTTGGTCTCCTTTCTGGCTTCTCAGTCCTGGACCGTCCTTGGACACGCTCAGACCCCCGCGTGTAGTCGTCACCCCTCTGTCGCTGTCACCATGTCGCCTACCCCGCCGTTGTTCCTGCTGCTGCTTGGCCTAATGGGAGCACAAGCCACCATGGACCTCCGCACTGCTGCCGCCATGGGTAAGAATGATGACCTTTAACCCCTAAAGTTGATCGTAGTCCGGTCTGGTGATGTTGCGATGTTTGAATATTTCATCTCATGCCACATCGGGCTAGTTTTTACTCGTTATCCTCAAAAATGTTCAGCCTTACTGAAGTCTCTTCTCAACAGGGCACTGAGACAGTTGAAAGATACTCATCTAAAAGTCAATTTTGCCCAGTAGTGAAGGACCCAACTTTATTTCTTGCCTGTGTTCAGTCTTTTCCATAAATCAAGTGTGGTATCATGTGCATGAACTAGTTGCGTTTGCATTTTTTGCACTGTAGAGAGATGTAAGTTCTCAGAGGTTACAGAAGTGAAGGAAAAAAGTTGACTTTTTATTTGCTCAAATTCCGTGTGGTATGGAGATTGTTTAATTAGTTGTTCGAAAGTTGTGATTATTTTTGTTACCATAATAGAATGTAATTCAGCAGTTTTGTAGATTTAAATATCATTTTTTAAATTTTGGATATTTTTGATCAGATGTCATTGATTGGCGTGATTAGTCAGAATTACAGAAAATTATGGTTTTGCTTGCTCTTGTTTAAATGGCTGGCTTCAAGTAGTGTGCTTATGTGTGTGTGTGTGAGAGAGAGAAAGAGAGAGTGTCAGAAGTAGGGAGAAAAACTGGAGGGAGGGAGAGAGGTGAAGGGTGAGAAGGGAGATCAGTGATGTTGAACAGACACTGGACGTTTTAGCAAGCTGGCAATTAATTTAACAAGGCCGCAAATGCCTGAACTCACTGTAAAATCCCTTGCTATGCTTTGCTTTATTATTATCATCAGACACTGACACGATTGTCTTTCACACACACAAGGTAGCTCTGTCAGGTTTTTTTTTTTTGGTTAGACAGGGAAAGTTTGTTCAGCAGAAATATGTGCACCAATATAATATCAACAAAAAAAAATCTTGAGTTTCACTTTTTCTGAGCTTTTTAAAATTTTTTATTTCAACCATATCTCATGTTTTTCCTTCATGGATGAAATTTTCGGAGTCAATCAAATTATAGTAATTTATTCATGTAAGATACGTGAGAGGCTTTTGAAAAATATACATTTTTACAAATATACCAAAATATACACCATATAAAGCTGGTGACTTCTCATTTGATCTTTCTCTCTCCTTTCTTTATATTTCTGGTCAATTTTCCTCCATCTCTCCTACCACCTTTCCCTCTCTCCACCCCCTGTGTCCTCTGTGCACCATGTTTTTCTGTTTTCACCTACCTTCTTTCATACACGTCACATCGGCCTTCATCACCCCTGCCCCCCCTTCCCTCTCACTACCTCGTTTTTCTCCATGCTAATCCCACCTTCCCCTCTTTCCTCGTCCATCAATAGCTCAGTTTTGTCAACGTTTATATTTAATACAAATAATGTAAAATATGATAAGATGATAATCACATTTCTCTATATCTATGTGCAGCGGCAGGTCTGTGCAAAACCCGTCCAACAGACCTTGTGTTCATCATTGATAGCAGTCGGAGCGTTCGTCCTTCAGAGTTTGAGCAAGTCAAGGTCTTTCTGGCTAAGGTCATCGAGGGGCTGGATGTTGGACCCAATGCCACCCGTGTTGGAGTTATCAATTATGCCAGCCGTGTCAAGAACGAGGTATGGTATGATTTATTAACGTATTGACATTTTTCCCAAAATTCGTTGCACCCCTTTATGTCACAGAGCCTAGCTGACCTTGCTATTATGCAACTGTAGGTGTCCCTTAAGACACATCGCACCAAAGCTGGACTGATTAAGGCTGTAACCAAGATCGAGCCCCTGTCCACTGGAACAATGACTGGTCTGGCCATTCAGTTTGCCTTGAATGTGGCCTTCAGTGATGGCGAGGGTGCTCGTGTCAAATCTCCTGATATCAGCAAGGTCAGATGCACATATTCACATTCACTCTCTCAACACATTTCATAATTCTGTTCATCAAACTGTATCAGGCTTTGCACCTCTTCCCTCAAAGGTTGCCATCATTGTGACGGATGGGCGTCCCCAGGACAATGTGAAAGATGTAGCTCTGCGAGCACGAGATGCTGGCATCGAGATTTTTGCCATCGGTGTGGGACGTGTAGACATGAGCACTCTGAGGCAGATGGCCAGCGATCCTCTGGATGACCACGTGGACTATGTGGAGAGCTACAGTGTGATTGAAAAGCTCACCAAGAAATTCCAGGAGGCCTTCTGTGGTGAGTCAGGAGGAGAGGGAAGAAGAAGTGAGAGAAAAAGAGGGAAACGTGTGGGATGTTTTTAGGTTTATGTTTACAGTTAAAGAGGCAGAAAAGAGGGATTAGTCCTTAGTGAAAGAAATAGGCTTGAATGAAAAGAAATTCTATCCGGGTGGGACATTCATTATCCATGCCTTCGTCCCGGTGGAGAGAGCCGTCTGCTGGCCTCCCTATACTGAGGGTAAGGTGTCAGGACTGTCATCTTTTCATTCCAATTTATTGTTATGCCCCTTTTGTCCTCTGTTTCTCCTCAACAAGAATACAATATTCAGCCATTCAAACTTATTAAATATTCCCAGTGCACGAGGGCATCAGGGCAGGAACAAGATTTTGGAACGAAATTCACTCCTGTTCTTCAGTCAGCTTTCACATAACTGAGAGGCGAGACTGATCTATCTGTAATTACCAATCCATTAGTGACAATCATTAAACCTCTAATTAGTTATACCCTTTGGCGCTCCCAGTCTGTGGCGGTTTTGACTGCTGCCTGCCACTCACTGTGCAGCAGCCAGTCTTGCTGCAGATGTTTCGTCCAAGGGCAGAACTGCACGATGGCAGTGTTGGATTGTTATTGGATGAGCCTGAGCATTACATTTAGAAACCGACACACAGACGTTCTCCAATCTTTTCCACCTGTTTGTTTTAAGGATCCACTGGATTTATGCATCATCCACTGATGTAATAAAATGTTGGGGTCAACTGCAGGTCACAGTGGATCATTAAAAACCAATGCTAGATTTTCAAACTGACATAGTTTCATTCTCTCCTCCTAACCCCAACCACCCGTCCCCCTGTGTGTGTATTTGCCTCTATATATTTACCGTGTGTTCGTGTGTGTTCTGCACGCACGCACACACACATAGTGTCGGACCTGTGTGCCACCGGGGATCATGACTGTGAGCAGGTATGCATCAGCACCCCCGGATCATACAAGTGTGCCTGCAAAGATGGCTTTACCCTCATGGACGATGGTCGCAGCTGCAGTGGTGAGTGTGTGTATGTGCGTGTATGAAAGTATTTGTCCAGGCTGGATCATTGTGCTACCACATTAACATGCTCTGTTGTCTGTGTGTGTGTGTGTGTGTGTGTGTGTGTGTGTGTGTCTAACATCGCCAGCTTGCAGTAACTCAGCGACAGATGTGGTGTTCCTGATCGATGGCTCCAAGAGCGTTCGTCCTGAGAACTTTGAGCTGGTCAAGAAGTGGATCAACCAGATCATCGATAAACTGGAGGTCTCTGACAACAAGGCTCATGTTGGATTGGTGCAGTACTCAAGCTCAGTCAGACAGGTATGTGCCAGTCTTTCACTTAGAGGACCACAAAAATAAGCCGCTTGCTTCTGTCCCTTACCAGTGTCCTGTTTCTGTCCTCCCACAGGAGTTTCCCCTGGGCCGCTTCAACAACAAGAAAGACCTGAAGGATGCTGTGAAGAAGATGGCCTACATGGAGAGGGGAACCATGACAGGTCAGGCCCTCCGCTATCTGTTAGAAAACAGCTTCCACCCGGGTCAGGGTGCACGGCCTGGAGTCACCAAGGTGGGAATTGTCTTCACTGACGGACGCAGCCAAGACTACATCGGAGACGCCGCCAGGAAGGCCAAGGAAAACGGTAAGAGGGACAAGAGAAATAATGTATAAGTACATGAGTGTATCATAATAAAATACCTACTTATGCCAGTCAGATGTTGAAACCATGTGTGTGCATGTTGCAGGCTTTAAGATGTATGCTGTTGGAGTGGGCAATGCAGTGGAGGATGAGTTGAAAGAGATTGCCTCTGAGCCCACTGGGGAGCACTACTTCTACACCGCCGACTTCAAGGCTATGACCCAGATCGCCAAGAAGCTGCAGATTAACATCTGCCAAGGTTAGAAGTTGCCATTAAATACAAGCATTAATAAACCCTTTAATAATTAAGTATTTCACTATACGCACTTGCACAGAAACCGGAACTTGAACTTGTGCTTTCTGATCTTGCAGAGGAGGACCCTTGTGAATGTGACTCCCTTGTAAAGTTCCAGAAGAAAGTAGAAGATGCCCTACAGGCACTAACAAAAAAATATATCCTTTACAAGAAGTGAAACGGTTTGAGAATATGATGTCGGGAGGCAGGGTTTTAATGCTGTTGTCACATTCCTTGTCTCTTTGATTGTTCTGTTACTATCCTTGACAAAATCATACTAGAGAGTATGTCGAAGAGGATCGCCTTGCTTGAGAACAAAATCGTCTGAGGACTCACATCCCACATTCCCTATACACACTCACCCACGTACACACACAAACACACACACACACAAACAATTTTTACTTCCTGTAAAATACTGAAGAGGAATCCGTGTGTGTGACTCCTGACCTCCGCTTGTATCCTGAGCTCTCCCAAACCCCCTCTGCCTCCTCCTCTCCCAGCCTTACCTCTTCCACCCTTGGGTCTCCTGGGACATGAAGCGCCAGTTACCATGGGGATCACACCTTTGTGTGTGTGTGTGCTCCGAAGGTCATCCTCCATAGCCAGCCTGTGTGTTTGTTAATAAAACTCTTCCCTCATAGGGAAACGGTGACGGTACACTGAAGGGTCTTTTTCTTAGTTGCTGCCACAGTTTTGAATCTTCCCAAACCCCAAAGAATCAGTGTCTTGTTGCATTGAATGGAGCAGCACCATCACCTTTACTTGTTTGTCTGTTTATGTCACTGTCATCTTTCCTTTTCTCTCCCCTCATATCTGAAGGCTTCACCTTCCTTCTCTAACCCCCAACACAAAGGTATCTAATATTATAAATGGTATATATATACAGGTAAATTAATATAAGATATGTCTCATAATAAGAGTACACCATTGATGTTTTTTATTTTCCTAAATAAAGGTGATTCAGGAAGTAAATATTATAAAACTGTGAAACTATTGTATGCCAAATTAACATCATAGATACATGCACACACGGACACAAAGAGATATAAACAGATGTACACGGTTTCAGTTAATTTATCATAAAGGAGTATATAAAACATAAAATATCTCTGTGGCTCCGAAAGGTGGGCCTCGAGGACCAGGGGGGCTAGATGGGTGTTGCAAACCTTGTAAAATCGCAGTTCAGTAAAAAGTCTTTAAAAGTACTTTAAAGTTCTAAAATCCATCACAATTTGCAGTGATCAAGACAAAATTACAATTGCACCCATAGTCTCTTGTGGATCTTTGGAGTTCTCTATCAAGAAAAGGTTTATTCTTCATTAGAATGCAGCCATGGAAGTAATGTACTGCTGAAATAAACAGTAAGCATTTATATCACTCACAAAAATTAACCACTTAGCCCATAATTTTGCTAAGTGAGTATTTATACAAAATTGACTTTTTTTTTGATTAAACAAATATCTTTGGCATTATAAATGCTAAAGTTGCTGCTCTCTGCTGTTTCACACTAAAATGAAGCCATTTTAGATGAGACACTGCCTCAGGCTCTGGCATTTGCCATCAGTGTTAAGATTGTATACACTAAATAATTCATCGATCATTAAATCGATAACAATGGGCAACAGAGGTAAATTCGTAGCAACAGTTATGTAACCAAGTGCAATTTTTTTTTTTATTAGATAACTTCCGTATTGCAATCACAGGTATATGCATTTCATCATTACTATTACATAAAACTAGTAAACCAACCGGTGATGAAAGTTCGGAGCAGAGACGGTTAATTATAAATTTAGTTAAAAGCTACATGAATGTAGACATTAATCTAAAACGGATCAAACATTGCACCGAGTTTTACGGCTCGGCAGCGGCGAGTTGCGGAAACGTCACGGTGATGTTACATAAGAAGAAGGCGACTCCTGAACAGCTGAACCGAACCGGCGACGGGAGGCTGCACTTTCCTCCGCTAGCCGACTTCAGACTTCACCTGGACCGCGCTGAGTCCCGGGAGTCCAGTAAAAACAAAACCAACCCAGCGCTGGCTCCAGGTGCATTTTTATTATTGTTGTTTCTTTTTCTTTAATCATCGAACCATCGTCTTAACGCGCACCCCGAATTACTTCGCAGCATCTGCTAACGGCGGCTAGGCTAGCTCGGCGAGCTAACCGTCAGACTCTACGGTCTCTACGGTCATGTAGCCCGGAGTCAGAGAGGGGAATACCGGGCTGCTTTGGAGGTTGGTTCGTCTACGTTGACGATTTGAGGAAGAGATGATTACCCACTGAACTAAGACGGGCGGAAGACACACAAAGTGTATTTTGGAGTTTAAGAGAACCGGCGCTTCCATCAAGCTAACGTTCAGGGGGAAGGTTAGTACTCGAGCTAACAACAGCTAGCGGCAACGTTAAAGAACTCAGCTCAGGTGCTTCAAGAGTAAACCCGAGGAGCTTCGGGGAACCGAGACAAGACATGGCCAGTAACCCGGTGGCAGGCTACACTGGCCAGGCCAACGGACAGACCACGACAGGACGTGTGTCCGGTCCTGGCCGCCCGCGTCGCCACAGGTCCGAGTCCGAGTCCGACGTCGCCCCGACCGTGAAGAGCTTCGCCCGGCTGTGCAGCAGGGACGAGGACGAGCGCGTCGCGGCTCTGGAGGAGCTGAGCCAGCAGGTCCTGGCTTGTCTGGGACTGGACCGGCCCGGTTCGGCGCGGCTGAGCAGACGGACCCTGCTGCATCTGCTACGTCTCTCCCGGTCGTGTCCGCTGCAGGAAGTGCGGGAGAAGGCGGCCGACCTGCTGCGGACCGCCAAGGTAATGTCGGGACGGTCCCCTCGGCTTCAGCGGTGTTTACCGAGCCGAGGGAGCCCAGAGGGAGGAGGGAGGGTCGGGCAGCAACGGGGGGGGCACAATGTCAAACAGTGAACCTGTTAACGACAGGCAGGAGGAGTTTTGCCACATCCTTAGAAATACTGCTTTTGCTTTAACACGATGAAATTCCAAGATAAAGTGAACGACAGATGAATCGATAGACGCGGACCCACCCCCCCCTGCAGCCGATCGGCGATCGCCGTTATCAGCTGGTTCCCATTTTCTGACAGATTGCGGGCTGATTTCATCAGACGTTGAATCGGAGGAGGTGATGCAAGATTGCCGATGTGTGCACAAACAAGGAGGCCCGACACGCCCCCTCCCGGTTCTCCTCAATAACACGGGCTGGACACACCTCCTCCTCTCCGCCGTCCTCCGGAGCCGCCGCTAGAAACTTAACTGCGTTTTCGACGCGCTTTCGGTTTTACCTGCCTTCGCTGTCGGAAAACAAATAACAAGCGGCGACTCTTGCGCCGCAGATGTCGGTGAGTCGGACGTGTGATTTCACGGGCCGCGAGTTTATAAAACCGATCAGTCCAGTTACTGCGAGGCTGCTCCGGTCTCAGTGGGTCTATACAGGCTCAAGGGGGTCGGAGCTGGCGGCGGGTGTATACACGTTTATCTTGAAATATTGTACAGGGAACATCACAAAATCATCGAAGGCAGAACCGATAAAGGTTGATAATTCACTCACAGTCTGGCATTTCAGTTCAGGTTGGTTGCTCAAGTACGTTTTTTTTTTTTCGAAACGGAGTCGTGAATAAAAACCAGATGTGAGACATTTCAAAGTCAAGCTATATAAGTATAGTTATAATCGGTTAAATAAACCAGCAGGTATTTCGTTAATTTAATGTCATATTTCCAAAAAGCCAAACATGTCCTAGTCGCAGCTTTCAGTTATGAGAATTGCTCCTATTCTTTCTTTTCCTTATGTGATACTAAAACCAAGGGTTTCGGTGTTGGACTGTTGATCAAACCAAACTCCTTTTTTTTTTTTTTTTTTGGACATTTAATAGGTCAAACGTTTGATCAAGAAGATAATTGACAGAGCAATCATAAAATAACTTAATCATTCTTTCACTGTATATTTTACTTTCTTTATCTTCCTTCGTACCACTAGGAACAAGGAGTCGAGGTACCTCGGGCTTTGGCCTCAGGTCCAAGTGCCTTCATTCCTGCAAAACAGGTATGTATGAGTTATGTAAGCACATTTGTTTATAGATATTATAGGTGTTCTGTTGTGAAACACATAAACTGTTATACTTGATGTCAAAATTAAAACACATATATTCAAAAGTGTTTCTTTTATAAAATGCTTTGATAGTGGGAAATCACAAGAAATAGCAATCTTGGCAGCGAGTTTTTCTTTTTGTCATTAAACATTAATTGATAAAAGTTCCCATTTCCACACATTAAATATGTAGTCTCCCAAGTTGATTTCAGTGTAGCACAAAGCTAGCCTGGCTTTTTGCAGCCTGGCATCATGATAAACAGTCAAAACAGTTCATATGTATTTTTGCTGGCTGTTACTATTAATTTAGATTGTACTTGTGAAGGGTGCTAACAGTTGTCAGAGTCTGTGTTAGTACTCTTAAATCTAAATTTTTTTAAATTTTGTTTTGTATTGGCTTAGATTTCTTGTAATCTTTCTTAGGGAAATCCCTAACATTTTCCTCTATTCGTGTACAATATATTTTATTATATCCGATACTAAAGAGCTGAATAAGCAGTTTGGCCAGTTATTCTGCTGCAATACCGCAGCGCCTGTTGCCTCATGTCATCAGGAGAAGCAACACCAGAGATGTATTGGCAAAGCTGAGGACTGAAAATGCTGATATTATATGTGACTCACTCCAAACTTTCAGGAGAAGAACTTTAGAGTGTTTAATCAGCACATTACATTTTCTTTCTTGTATGACTACTTTTTTCTGGCCATAAGTTAAATATTGTTAAGTTACTCCTTTTTAAAGAATTGGCTTAAAGAATCAGTTTTCAGTTTTGAACATGCAGTCTGTCTCTTTCTTCTTTAGATGCTAGAAGAAGAGCAAGACCAGGACATCCTGATTGAATCCTTTCTTTCACTGGGTCGGGTGGACCACGTCATCATGGTCATGGCCTTCCACCCTGCCTACCTCAGTTGCTTCCTAAAGACCCAGCATGCTTTGCTGGAGCTTGATGGCCCCTTACCCCGTCACTGGAGACATTACATTGCTGTTATGGTAAGAAAACAACCATATATACTTGTTGATCAGCGACATCTTTCAGAACTTTCAGGTCCAACTCCTGGGCCTGATGGTTAGGGACACTTTATTAATCCAGTTAGCAGCAATTGACAAACTGCAATCACCAACATACAAGACATAAAATATGTTGTATATAAGACAATGTAAACCCAAAACAGTTGAATCAAAAATAGCTAAAGGAAAGGGCCCTGGGACTTAACTGCAAAAAAATGAACACAATGCAAATACAAAAGACTGATGTGAAGCGGCAACCAATGCAAGAATAATAAATGATTAACGCTCCCCCTGCCAATACTGATGATCACGCTGTGATCACTTTGAGCAGTGCTGGCTGCTATCGCAGAGTCTGATTTGCTGCAGGAACAAATGATCTTTAGAATCACTCCTTACACCTCAACTGTATATTGAACAATGACTCAAATTTAGAAATTGCAAAATTTTTAACAAGAAATTCTGGCTTTTTGCAATAAGCTGAATATAAAATGGAGAGAGAGTTTTCCAAAAGACAGACCTGCAAGCACTGTGAATTTCGATTCACAGTGCTACATCAGCTGGAGCATTTCTTGCTGCCTTAATTTTGTTGATGCTGCAGGTTAAATGAACAATGTAAGCAAGTTGTTCAAAATCAAATTTATAGGCCTCTGTGAGTAATTTATTGAAGGACTGGTGACTGTGTTTTTGCCTTGTGTTTAATTGCATCTGCATTTATAGCTGTTGTTATTTCAGCCTCATTTGACAAAAAATGAATAAACACTCCAAAGCCTGTAATTGGATTGTGAAAAGCTACAGGTGCAGTGAGTCTATCCTTTTCAAATATAGGCAAGATATTATGGGACTAATAACTGAAAAATTCTAAATAATTGCAGCCTCTGCAGCTATTATTTTCTGTTTTTTTTTTCACAGAGTCAATGGTGTCAAATTGTTTTTATGATTTGTTTCTTTTCATGCACTAATTTAATAATTTTGGTTTTATGTTGGAGCCGTTGTTCCCGCCTCCAGTGGTTATGGGACAAAACCTCATTATTGCAGTTATACAATTATATTAATATGTAATGCTGTTTCGCTGCAGCCCACTGCTTTACAGTTCCAGTCAGTTTAGTCATTGGGACCAATTGGAAAACAAAAGAAAAAAGAAAAAAAAGTGACTACTCCCATAACCTCTTCCCTGTGCTTGAAAAGGATAGAAAATGGTTCCTTTTCTTCAAATTGTCAGGTATATGAAAAGGATATTGGCGGTGGTCCCAATCAAACTATCCAATCTTGAACTACAGACAAAAGAAGAATATGGAAGCAGAATGGGCAACAGGTCTGCGCAAGACTGGCCTTCCCAAAAACTTTTAATGACTCATCGCTCATATCAACATCACATTAGCCATCCTTTCACTTCAGAAATACCAGTCATCAGACTTACAATCAAATACTGTGGAAAAAGCTCACTTGTATTGCTTTAAACTCTGAGTCCTTGAAATTTTTGAGCACAGACAGATTTTCTTCATTATCTAGTTCTTTCACACAGATCATTGATCAAGCTCTGTTTTAATGGATGGGATGGCATCTTTTTTTTTTTTTTTTTCCTCATATGTGAACATGGACTCTTGCTGACGCTCGACAGGCCGCAGCGCGACACCACTGCTCATACCTGGTCCAGCAGCACAGTGCAGGCTTTCTAGAGGCTGGAGGAGAGGAGAGCTGGCTGAGTGGCCTGGAGCATGCTCCCACCAAACTCCGCAGCCTGCAAACACTCAACAAACTGCTGGCACACAGACCCTGGCTCGTTACGCAGAAGCACATCCAGGTCAGAAACCACGCCCGTTCACTCCCTATGTCTCACTCACCAGTTCTCTCTGTTTTTGCTCATACTCTTATCGTATACTGTAATAGTAATATGGTTTAATGCAAAGCATTTATGACATTGGCTGTATTTGAAATTACCTTTTCTATGACTTACTCACCTCCTTATCATCATCATTCTGTGTCATCGGTGATGGGCGTAGTTTCAAATGTATTAAACGCTATTCAGTTGTGGTATTGGTATCATAATTCTTGTTTGTTGTGTGTAAAGCATACATTTACACACTCCAGAATATGGACATTTAAATAACAGGGCAGGCACTAAGTACACAGCGCTGAAAAAACACCTCACAGATCCTGCAATAGTTGTTGCAATATTTCATCATCTGTCCGTCTGTTCTGCAGGAACTTGTGTGTGCGGGCGCAGAGCCTCGCTGGTCACTGGCTGAGCTTATACATGCCCTGGTCCTGATGGCACACGCTCATTCACTCTCCTCTTTTGTGTGGGGCTGCAGCTTAAACCCTGAACCCGACCACATTGGAGGTTACACCTTCCACCCTCCTTCACCCAGTCACCTCCCTCATAGCTCCCATAGCCCCAGTCATGAGGACGGCAGGCAAGAGGTGAGTCAAATAGTCGTTTTTATCCAAAGGTCTGACAGGTCAAAAATGTTAACAGGACAAGGATGAAGAGGTTTTTTTTGGTTAATTTCAGTGTTGATCCACCAGTCCCACTGGTTTAGAGGAGGTTCTTTTTATCCTTTCCAGTTGGCTGATGGGGTGATGGAGGTGGAAGTGTTAATGAAGAGGATGGTGGAGCTGCAACAGCAGGAGGAGGAGTGCACACAGGAGGAGATGGTTACTCGCTTTGAGAGGGAGAGGAGCGAGAGCATACCAACAGGTAGAAACATGCCAGTTTTATCCCTCTGTCATTAAAACCGTGGACATTTTGTTTAATCTCTCTTTCCTGTTTGGTTGCGTCTTGAATAGCGGTGGTGCGGGGAGCTCCACCTGACTTGGTGCTGTGCCTGGTGGAGGATCCACAGTTCAGATACGAGGACTTTTCACCCAGAGGAGAGCAGTCCCCACCCACCATGAGAGCACAGGTAGTTTGAAGAGCTTTTTTAAATTTTTCTGGTGTTGAAGTTAATTATTTTCACTGATAGACGAAGACAGAGGTTCATGGTTGACGTATTCATTATTTAAACAGTGTAGTGCTGAAATTGTGAGTTGATTGACAGAAAATAAGTTAACAATTCTGATAATAGGTTGGCATTTTTCTTAATGAATGACTAGACTGATCAAACATTAAGTGATTCCAGCTTCTCAAATGTTATTTTTTGCTACTTTTATCTGTTTTTATATCATCGTAAACTGTATATTTTCGGGGTTTGTTGAAAGATAGTTTTCACTATTTTAGGACACTTCACAGATTATATAAATAATCGATTAATCTTAAAAAATAAACAAACATTAATTGGTAATGAATATAAGTTGCAGCCCTAGTGCAGTGCCTAGTAATTGTTTGTGCTTGGATTCATAGACCTATGTTTGTTGATGTTGGTGTCTGATGTGTGCAGGACTATTCCTGGGAGGACCACGGCTTCTCTCTGCTTAATAGACTACTGCCAGACATGGGCCAGCTTCTGGATGAGAAATTCCAGGTACCCACATATTTAGTGAGAGAGCATTAACAGGGAATGTAATTAACAGCAGTAAGTTTAAGTAAGTGATACACAATGTAAACTAACTGAAACCAAGATCTGGAAGAAAATAGCATGGGTCTACATGTCTGTTACGCTAAACTTCTTAATGTCAAACTTCTTCAGTGTCATTCCTGAAAATCAGATGATTACATTGGTCTTTCACGTCTTGGTCTGGATTCAGGATATTAAAATGTAACTAAATTGTCACATTACAGGTGGTCAGCAACTTGACATACCACAGGATGGCAATGCACGAGGGTGTTGACACACACACTCTGAGAAAAGCTCTGTGGAACTACATCCATTGCCTCTACGGGATAAGGTCAATGTAAAGCACTGTCAGTCATCACGTGTGTGCCACACGTTGTTGTTGTTTTTTTGTTCTGCTGTGTCTCTTAACTTTTCTTACTCTAAATACGCAGGTATGATGATTATGACTACGGCAGTGTGAATGTGTTGTTGGAGCGCTCTCTCAAGGTGTTTGTTAAAACCATGGCCTGTCACCCTGAGCAGACCACTGCGCACATTTACCATGACTTCTGGAGGCACTTCAGACCCTCTGAGAAGGTATGAATGAGTTCAAAAGCGCACCTGATCCGGCCTCTTCAGACCCAGTGAATGAATTATTTGACATTTTAACATGTCGTCTCTCTCTGGCACCTTTTCAACAAAGGATGTGTCATTTGACATTTCAGCGTTTGCTCTTTTCCCTTCCTCTTCAAAAGTTATTAGAGAAGGAAGTGTTACAGTCAGAGCTCAAAAGTGGTGTCACTTACTGCAACGTAACCCTTAGGTAATGACATGTTTCTTCTTCTTTTTTTCCTTCTCCTTTTTTTTTTCCTCTCCAGGTTCACGCAAACCTTATAGTGATGGAAGCCCGGCTACAGGCAGCCCTTCTTTACACCTTACGAGCTATCACACATTACATGAGATGACGCCGTCACTCATACATTTTTTTTGCAGATGCTGAGCCAGCTGTGACATACCGCAGCCAAATGCATTTCACAACACAGAAAATCTTGCACACACACTGGAACACTACAGTGAATGTTTGAATGTGCTTATCTTATATTTCGACCTTCATGTTTTGATGCTGCTTCACTACTGGAATATCTGATATTTGAAATTTGTTACTTATATTGCACTGAAATCGATCACGTTCAGTTTCCCTCTCGAGCCTCAGGTGGCACACGTCTCTTGTCTTTTGGTCGTTTTTTTCTTTTCGACAGGCCTGTTCAGACCATTATCTGCTAAACGCTTCTCGGCGCGCCTTAGTCCTCTCTTTCTGAAGCTTATGGGGGATAGAATAAAACAAGACAAAATAAGTTGTATTTTTATAAGCAATAAAATATTACTTTGTTATCAAAATTAAACAAAGCGTTGTGAGTTTGACTGAATCTAGTCTCGACTTTCAGGTTGGATTGAAGGTTTCTTTGTTTTACTGGTCATCTTGTTCTTGGGGAAAATGTAACGTCCACAATGTCCTTTGACCCGACAATATAATGAACGGGGATCTGCTGCTCCGTTTTCATATTGCGGAGTGTAACAGAATCTGTATATTTTGACGCTTGGACGTCGTCACACGTCCATCATCGGTCACAAACAGCTGAACACAAGCCTGAACCGCCGGACGTCGTCTCCGAAGTTCCGTCGTTCAACCGCAAGATGGAGGCAAAGGCCTTTTAGAGATTCGCCCGCGTCGGCCGGGTCGTCGCGGTGAACTGCGACAACCTCGCACCGCGTCCGTTCCCCCCTTTTCTTTTCTTTCCCCTTCACCTGCGGATGAGAAGAGCACGACCCCGGTGGCGATTCGCTGATCGGCGACCGGGAGTTAATCCGTTTTCTGAGCGACGATCTGCGTCGAGGACCCCCGGACCCCCTCCACCACCTCCACCACCACCACCTCCACCCCCTCGCCTTCTCTCGCTCTCGCCTCTTCGTCGTCTCTGCGCGGATGTCGCACCTCGCTCGGTCTTCCTGTGGTTCTCACCAGGGGTGGGACTTGTCGCATCCGTCTCGCCGGAGGTGGCCCTCGGGCGGACGCCCCTGTGCTCGCGCGCTTCTGGCGCAGCCGGCTCCAGTTTGGCCCCTTTTCTTTTTTCGCTTCCTTCCTGCGCGCGCACCGCGGAAACTTAGACTTGTGTTTTGTGTTTTATGTTTTTGTTTTTTTGGTTTTTTTTTACGTCAGAGCGCTCCGCATTCACGCGCGCCGAACCCTGGGATCTCTGAGGGAAAGAGTCGGTGGTTGTTGGGAGATATTAATTAAAAACAAACAACAACAAACAAACAAACAGCGATGACGTTATTATTTATTCTAACGGGTCATGTTTCGACTGTCGAGTGCACGCGAGGCGCGTTGGTCCGGGACGGGCCGCGTCGCGCGCGCGTAGGGTCCGGTCGCCGGGTCTTTCCGGACGAGGCGCGCGCTCCCTCCTCTCTCCTCCTCCTCCTTTCTCCTCCTCCTCTCTCTTCCCCCTCCTCCTCTCTCCTCCCCCTCCTCCTCCTCCTCCCCCCCTCCCCCAGTACGCTCCGCGAGCCTCCGCACACCACCGACACTCGCCTCCGTCCCCGCGCGCACCTGACGCCAGGACTCCCCGGGACGACGACGGGCTCCAAGTCGGGTACGTTTTATCACACGGGTCCCGCCGGGGGGACGTGGGTTCGTTAGCTAGAACCACGGACGGTCTGTGGCTCGGAGGGCGTAGGGTCCACCGGCAGCGGGGGGAACCTCGTCTGATGCGTCTAATGTGGATGGTTACTTTTTTCCCCCCTCTTCATCGTTTATGGTCTTTGTTTGTTTTTAATGTTAACTTTCGTGTCCGTTAAAGGAACTTGACCGTAGTTCGCGACTCCGCGAAAGACCGAGGAAAAGTTACTCGTTAGTCGGTTAACGCGGTAGGTGAAGGACATTAAACTCACCAAACTAACCGACCGGGGGGGGGGGTCGGTTGTTTTCAGCCCCGCGTCCGATGTAGAGGGGAAACAGGTCGGCGCGCCGTTGATTTCAGTGCTGTGAAAACTGGGTAACTCTGAATTAGTCAACGCTGAATTAAAGGAAGTCTGGCCGAAGCTGATCAGGTGCGGACACCGGCGCCTCCATCATCCTGGCGGATGGATTCCGCGGAGGATGATATTTAGAGACCAAACCGCCAGATGTGCCGCGCTAAACTACTGGAATTTACCAGAGGTCACAAGTCATTTCGAGCGGGATCTCTTCCTCTGATAGACCCATAAGTTATTGACGGGGCGTATCGGTTCTGGCAGCAGATCATTTAGTGTTTAATTGAAAATGAAACAATAAATTAGAACAGGATCTGGATTTGTGGCAAAGGCTGTCTGCATCATCTGGGACCAGGTGGACATTATTTTCCATAAGCGTACTGCACATCTGTCACATTCTGTGATCGATAAATTCTCAGAATGGTCCTTTAGGCTGACCACCTTCTGAATGTCAGATCACATACATTACATTTTCTGTTCAGCAGCATATTCCCTCAGTAAATTACTGTGATTTATTTGGCAACGCGTCTACAGGAAACCACCTTGAGGAAAAAGGCAGGACTGCATGTTTCCCTGCATGTCCATCTATTTGAGGTGTTTCTGTGGCCTTAACGCGATCTGATTGGGGCAGGTGCTGATTCCCTCATGATGGCATAATGGCCAGGTGAGGGAATTCTAATGACACCTCCATCGCCAGATTTTAGTCGGACAACACTGAAGTTCTTTGTGAGGCATTTGTCATGGAATTTTGAGGGTTGGACGTGGAAAAAAATGCGATTAGACTGTCCAAGGCCGAACTTCATCACTTCCTGTTTCTTTACGAGGTCAGTTCCTGCCTTTAGCCTCAGGCAGGAAGGAAGGGGGCGTAGATATATTAAAAAAAAATAAATTGTATTTTTCATGAAGCTTTTGCGGTAAACCTAACTGATGTAAGCACCTTCAGAGACTGCTGGGTCGATGGTGTCAGATGAATTTATTATTTTGATGAGGGTGTTTTTCAGCCATGTGCAAGAAAGTCTCTTCTTCATTTTGTTCCCATAGAAGTAGGCACCAAGTTCCTAATGCTTAACAAACAAAATCTGACTGTTTAACCATAGTGACTAACTTCATGTAAGTGTTCATGTCTGCTTTCCAACTTTCCAACAAGCCACCTCAGTCCTCTGTATCAAAAGGAAGTGATGACTTCATGTGACCAAGACACCTCACTTTTCTATAGCCCCCCCGTGCCTCCCTCTCCTTTTCTGTTTGAGTGTATGTACACGCTCTACAAGTATGTGTTAGGCGTGCAAGGGTTCGGTGACAGCCTGCTTCCCATTGTCCTATCATCCCTGCCCCACTCACACTCTGCATCCTGTTGGGCTTCCTGCTAATGAGGGAGAGAGTCAGAGAGAGCGGGTGGAAAGAAAAGGAGCAGGAGAAACATGAAAAAAAGGAGGAGGCGGAGGATTGGAGAAAGTCTGAGTGCTGAAATGGTGTAAAAGTACTAAAACTCTACAGACCTGAACAGTTTTTGTGTGTGTATGTTGCCTTGTGTTCCCATGGTGAATTCCCCAAAGGGGGCAGCTTATCTGCAGTCCACCATGCAGGAAAGGGTGTGTCATCTGGATTTGGATGTTTTGTGAGTGTGACGATGGAGGGTGATGCTATTGTAATTTTATAAGAGCATGCTAATGCTTTGTAGGTCAGAATTTCTTTGCTTCCCCATATTGTTCAGAGTGTACAAATATACAGCAAATTACTTTTCTGCAGTTGTGGAAAGTAACTAAGTACATTTACTCAAGAACTGTATATTCTGCTTGTAATTTACTTGATTTACTTAATTTTTATACTTATTTATTCCACTTTATACTGCTTCTACTATACTGAATCATCAATTTACTTAGTAATTACTTCTCTACTTAGTTTTGCATTCAAAACATATGGTGAAATGTGATGTATCTTTATTGATTAAATTACTCGACAGTATAAAGTAGTTAAAATTAGGTCCAGCTTTATGAACTACAATGCTTAAGTACTGCTTAAAAGGGTCTGTTGTTCCATACAATCTTATCACAAACCACTGCCACACTTTCCCCACTACAAGAAACAGCTTCCGTTTCACAAAATCTTATTATTATTTCTTCTGTTTTTCCGAGCTTCAAGAAAAAAGGAACTGACCATGACAGTCGATGATGTGAAGTTTAGATTTGAAACAGATTAACAGAGAGAATGCTTTGTAGTCTGTAATAGAAACACAATTGAAATAATTTGTTTGTGATGTAAACTGTTAGGAAACAAGGGTAATTTTTAATGACAGTTGTATCATTGGGAAATAATGACCTTGCCATTTTCTTGTTACACCATACACAGACGTGTGCATGGGTGGCAGTGAACTGAGCATATTAGGTGGACTGAAAAGATTTTTTTTAATGCAACTCCTCTACATACACTGAAAAAGCGCCAACAAGTATCCAGTTCAACTGTGCAACTGCCTCTTTGCCATCTATCACAAGTACCGCACATTACAAATACTCACAAACACACACACTTTGCTCTAGTGCCTCAAATGTCTTTTTGGGAAACTAAGGTGTTATCACAAAACACAAATGAGGAAATCTACATCCACTTATTTGTTTAATTTTGCACCTTGACAGGCTGTGTACCTGTATGTTGGTGCACAATTGCATGGCTTGGATCTGCGTGCATACTTGCCTGGTGAAGCCTTTGTCCATTTGGCCATGTATTGTGCTATATATGTGTATATGATAGTTTATTTTATGTATAAACACCTCAGGTCAACTGAATAGCCTGGTGCTATTTATGAACTATCCTAGCTTCTGTGCGCGGAGAGGAAGACGGACAACAGCAACTACGTTTGGTCAACAGGAACCCAGGAGAGAAAAATGACTGTGTGGCTACTCCGTAAACATTCCCCCAGTGTGTACGTGTGTGTGTGTGTGTGTGTGTGTGTGTGTGCGTGTGAATACACATCCCTGTTATTGTGCTAATCCTGTCTGTGGTTGTCTGCCAATCCTAGAAAAGCCAAGAGAGAAGATATGAGTGATAGGCCAGCAGCGGCATAAAGATGAAGGGGAGTAGGCCTCTTTTATGCCCTCTGTCACTTCTCCTTTCTGTTAGTAGAAAAAGAAAAGTTACCATTTGAAAGATAGAGATAAGGAAAATGAAAGGTTATGGTTGAAGGGTTGTGGGCAAGGAGGAGTAGAAAAAACAGCAATAGAGAGGAAGATGCCTGTGTATGTGTGTTTGTGGCACTGCAGCTGCTTAGTGTGTGTGTTTGTATGTGTGTGTGGATGGACTGTGTCCTCAGTTTCCAGGAAAGGGGGGAGCCGTCAGAGGGGCGGACAGGAAAGTCTAACAGGGTTAACTTCCTGTAGCTCTCCTGATGGCTGACCTGATAGTGAATGAGTGTGTGCGTGCACGCAAGCTTCTGCCCATGTAAAGTTTTTGCATATTTTACTCCGAGTGAGAAACAGACTCTTTCAAACGAGGCCTGTAATAGCTTTTGTTGGTTCAAAGATTGAAAGGTATTTTGGTGGAATTGTTGTCGTTGTGTGGACGGGACAAACCTTTTGAAGCTCTGGTGTTTTCTCATAATGAAAATAGTGACTTTTTTTTTTTTGTCTTTTTTTTTTTTTTCCTTTTTTTTTTTTTTGTCCGTTGCTGCCATAACCTGCATTGCTCTTCCTGTCTGTGACTTCCCTCACATTCCTGAGTAGGTGGGGAGGCCACTGTCTGGAGTTTGGTCAGCTTGAAAAGATGCCAGTTTTAACCCCAGAGTTGCTCTATGCTCATTTGCCAGTTTATTAGGTAACTTTGCAAAAATAAACTCTCGAACAACAGTCCTGCAGTAAATCCTACCTTCGTGAAGTTTACAATATTCAGTTCTTGAAAGATGTTGATTCAATTAGAGTTCAAGTGAATAACAAAGCCATTGCTTAGTTAATCAACCGATTATTATAATAGACTGCATCATTTCAAAGGAACAGTTTGGTTAAACAAAAAGGATATATTATGATTATTAATAACCTTATAAGGTGCTAGGAGATGGATTTAGTTACAATGGAAAGAGCCAAGCTAGCTGCTTCCCCCCCGTTTCCAGTCCTTTCACTAAGTTGCGCTAACTGGCATCTGGATTTATGCAGCTATATTATGTAGATATATATTATTATGCAGATATATTTGCTATTCAGACATGAGTTTGGTACATATCTTCATCTACTGTCTGCTAGGAAGTATTTCCAAAAATGTCAAACTGTTTTAAGCAAGGTGTACAAAATAAACTGTTGACTGCTGGTTCAAAGAACGGCCACCTAGCAGGTTAGACGTTCAGGTTTTCCCGAAGCAATGTTGAAAAAAAAAAAAAAAGAAAGAAAGAATACACTCATACTGATGTGGAAAGCTTGTGTTGATGACTGGATGCAGGCGTCTCTGCACACAATTAAAGTTTTTTACAGTCTTCTCTCTATGTTATTTCCTCTTGATGTTGGCACCGGATTGTGCTTTGTCAACACACGTCCTATTGAAACAATGTGGTTCGCTCAAAACTGGAAGTTAAGAATTGCGTACATATGTGCACTTCAGCACAATGATCTTCACGAAAGACGTTTCATGTCATCAGCCACTGTCACTTCGTGTCAGTAACCTCCCTCCAGAGATGACATTTTACAGGCCTGTTTCACGACCAACCTACACACAGGCATAAGGACTCACACATACACACACAGCTGTTGACCAGATAGTAACCCTTCTAGAAACTGCACAGCAAAAAGAGAAGTGGCTAACCTCACATCTCTCTCTGCCTCTCCTCATGTTGAGCTGTCTCCGACTCTCCTTTCACATGTCTCTTTATTCATGCTTTGCCGCGCTCGAGCCTTTCTCTCACATTCTCCGCCAACTTTTCCCTCCCTGGTTCTCTGCAACTCATGCTCTCTTTGCCCCACTCTCTCATTCCGCCCTTCGTCATTCACATCTCCTCTCTCTCTCTCCCTCTTTTTTTACCCAGTGGCGATGGTGATTGACAGATGATCTGACAGAGGAAGACATCAGGTGAGAAAAAGTTAACTTCTCCTTCCCGCCTTACCTCCGCACACTCTCCCCCTCCTCCTCCTCCTCGTCCTTCTCGAGGGAAGTTGGGTTTTTGTTTAAAGTTTGATACTTCTCCCTTCACAGTTCTCTTTAGTGCTTTTTCACCCAGCTGACCCCTTTATGTTGTTGATGTTTGTTGCTTTCACTTTCTACCAGCTTGTAGCTGAAGTTTCAGTTTTGCCTCTCGAAGACAGGAATATGGACAATTTGTCTACTTATAGTAATGGGAAAATTTACTTATTTCATATGTTGAATCCTTTGTTAACCCAATAGATTATTTTCTTCTGAAGTTTGTTGATAATTGGGTACTGCAATAAATGTAATTTAAGGGGCAGTTTACTCATTACAAGGAGTTCTAGTCATCGTGTATAATACCTTTTGTGGCACTGATGGAAATTTCTAAAAAGTGTGTGTGTGTGTGTGGGGGGGGTGCTTCGGCTCGAGATATTCTTACTGGATAACCTGGGTTACAAACTGGAGGTGTGGAGTTTGAAAGCTGTGGGTGTTAATCAGGCCCGTTGGGTCTTATTAAAGATGTTATAAAGTTGCTTTATGGGGAATGTAAATTCTGTTCTTTCTGGGGGCACAACACATACTGTGGAATGAAATTCATGGTATCAGGGCCTCTAATACTTTGAAAATGACAAATCTATTTTTTGGAGGTGAAATACTAAATTGCTGGAGTATCCCCTTTAAACAGACTTTTTTCTGGATTTGCATATTCCTTCTGATTTTTTTTTTATTCCAAAAAAACCTTGAATCACAACTGTAAAGCCAAAAATATCATGGTGGTTACTGCAACTGTGCTCCCTCCGTAGACGCTGTCTCCGTGCTGGTTATTATGGGGTGTGCCTGTTGCAAGCAGAAGAAGTCCGGCAAAGCAGCAGCAGCAGCATCAGTGTCAATAGACATTACAGATCCGTCTCCTAGCAACGCAGATGGAGTGTTGTCCGCAACCTTGACTCAGGGCCGTTACTGTCCTGACCCCACTCAGACCATCCCAGACTTCAACAAGGGCTTTTCATGCAGCACCATCTTTCCCAACACCAACACACACCAACGGCCTGGAGGCATAACAAGTACGACTGTGTGTGTGTGTGTGTGTGTGTGTTTGTGTGTGTGTGTGTATTTGCCTGACATATTTGTATGTTTGGAAACTTTGGAATCTCCACTAGATTTAAAATAACTTTCTGAGGGATTCGATAATGGTTGACCACACGACTTGAATTTGTAATGACTAATCTACCATCTAGCTGCTTCTTGTTAAAGGGTTGAAACTGCAGAAAAATGACCTCAGGGCATTTTGAAATTCAATGTTTCATAACTTGAAACATGTTGTGTGGGTGTGTGTCTGTGTCTCTATGTCAACATGTATGCAGGTGGTGGAGTCACTCTCTTTATAGCTCTGTATGATTATGATGCTCGCACTGAAGATGACCTCACTTTCCAGAAAGGAGAGAAATTTCAAATTATCAACAATACGTGAGTACAACAGCACACAGACATAACCCTGTTTTAATCACATTAAACATGATTTTTAAAAAATCTGGCAATTTGCCTTGACAGATGAAAAATTTATGTTATCTGTATGGGATAAGTGTTAATATGTTAAATGAGATCAGCTATTACTCCCAAAAGGTAATTCATTTTGTTTGCATACATTAAAGGACCAGTGTGTAGGATTTAATGGCATCTAGCAGTGAGGTTTGCAGAGTCTAAACAAATGAATACCCATCACCCCTCCCTTTTCAAGTGTGTAGGAGAAGCTACAGTAGCCTTCGGTTTAAGTAAAAACGCAAAAGGCCTTCTATAGAGCCAGTGTTCGGTTCGTCTGTTTTGGGCTACAGCAAAAACATGGCAGTGCTACATGGTGGTCTCTGTGGAGGAGGACCTGCTTCCTATGTAGATATGAAGGGCTCATTCTAAGCTAAACGAAAAAATAATGATCATTACTTTCAGTTGATTATACACTGATGAATATATTAATGAATATTTATCTAATTATGAATATTATGTTGGATTTCTAACAGTAGATCCACCTAAATCCTACACACTGATCTGTTAAAATGTCGCAGGCTGCGTTTAAATGCCATCCATTATCACTGTGAATTGTCAGAGGTCTCAACTGTCGCTGGCAATGCTGTCAAGCTTATAGTCTAGAAAAATGTTCTTGTCCCTCTCTAGAAACTATAAAAGGTACAAATGATGATTTTTAATGTTGGCTTTGCTGCCAAGTTCATATCATGTTCATACATATGCTCTTTATCTTCCGGCTTTTAGTCCTCTCTTTAGTGTCATGTTGATAAAGATCTGCTTCTTAAAAAAGCTGCTTTATCACTTAAGAGATTATCTAATCATTTTAAGAAGTAAGACTGTTAACACTTAAAAGCACAGAAGAATAAATAGAGAATTTTGTACCATCACAATTTAATTCATTTTACAGAATTATCATAAATATGAAATATGAACACGTGTATTGCATCTTCACAAGGAAATTTGTGTTTTGTGTGCGATTTGGCAGAGAGGGGGACTGGTGGGAAGCTCGATCTTTGGACACCGGCAACTCAGGTTACATCCCCTCCAACTACGTTGCTCCCGTCGACTCCATACAGGCTGAGGAGTGAGTACACGCCCACAGACACACACATCAAGTATTGACGGATACATACGCTGCAGTTGTCAGCACTGATGTCAGCACTTGTCAGCGCTTATGTTTCAGACTTATTTCAGTGATTGACATTAAGTCTGAGGGCAAAGGTTTCATGATATGTGCTGTTGCTGCGGTGAACTCTTTGTTGTTGTCATGGTGATAGGTGGTATTTTGGGAAGATGGGGAGGAAGGATGCGGAGAGACAGCTTCTAGGCCATGGCAACCAGAGGGGAACTTTTCTCATACGAGAGAGCGAGACAACCAAGGGTAAATAGATCACACATGCACACACAAATACACGCAATCACATGCAAACACACACAAACATATTCTCTTACAATAGACACTTGTTATTCTTAATAGATAAAAGCTCTCAATGTTTCTTTCTTTCTCTCACTTCTACCTTACACTGTGCTTCTTTGACCTCATCTGCCCCCCCCCATCTCTTCACAGGTGCTTACTCTCTGTCTATTCGTGACTGGGATGACAACAAGGGAGACCACGTTAAGCATTACAAGATCCGGAAACTAGACAATGGTGGCTACTACATCACCACAAGATCACAGTTTGACACAGTTCAGCAGCTGGTCGAGCACTACACAGGTGACACATATAAGCAAATGCACAGGACACTAATTCATCCTCTTTATTTCTGCCTTTCCTTCAGATTGAGGAAATGTTTAAAATTATTTCAGATTGCTCCTCCTTCAAAGCTCCTCTTTTGCATTGACACACATTTGTTGTTATTTCCATTTGATGCTACCTTATTCTTCTACTCTACTACATTTAGTTGACATCTTAAACTACTTTGCAGATTCAGATTTTACACAAAAAGACTTAGATCCACTTATAAAAGATCAAGCATTGTTATAGACAAAACAACCATGTTAATGCAGTGGCAATAATAATAATCTAATAATGTCATATTCATATATTATAAAGACCCGAGAGCTTCCTAATGAGCGCTTTTACTTTTGATACAGTAGATTGTCTGGTAATAAATTTGTACTTTAGCGTAAGTAGGATTTTGAATTCAGAGCTTTTACATGTAATGAAGTATTTCTACTATGTGGTTTCACAACTTTCACTTTGGTAAAGGATTTGAATACTTCATCCACCACTGATTATCAGTGACTTCTGAAGCTTGGTTCCCAGAAGCAGGGTTTACACCCTCCACTTCCTCTGCTCTCTGTCAGTCTAAATCTGCCCCCTAGTGGCTTTTGCCGATGTAGCAAACACTCTGCAGTGAGCGCGCTTTTCATGACAAGATCCTCATAAGCAACCTGTTCCATCTGGGTACGTATATGGGAGCCTTTTTCTGGCAGTGTCTATTTGAATTTTTTTCTTAACTGTATGGTCCCACTTTTGTCTTCTTTCTTATCTGTATATGATGTTGCTGCTGCTCATAATGTGTTTTTTCTTGTAAGTTTTTCTGTTTTGCTGAATTTTCCCTGTGTCTTTCTACTTACTTTATGTTTACTTGTCAGAGACATAAGCAACCTGTCTTTTTCTTTCTTTACATATGCATTTGCTCTGTTTTTCTTTCCTCTTGTCTCCTTTTTTCCTTTGCCTGTCTGCTTCGTCTCTCTCCTCTCTCTCTCTCAGAGAGAGCGGCGGGACTGTGCTGCCGTTTGATTGGCAGCTGTAAACGGGGCATGCCTAAGCTTGCTGACTTATCGGTGAAGACCAAGGATATGTGGGAGATTCCCCGCGAATCCCTCCAGCTGATTAAGAAACTGGGCAACGGCCAGTTTGGAGAAGTCTGGATGGGTAGGACTGTGTTGCAGGGGTGGGAAAGTAACAGCAGGAGCATACCTGGGTAGAGGAATATTAAAACAGGAGCAGTTACACATTGTACATTTAAGTCTTGGTTGTATTCAGTTAACGCAAACATCAGTAAACACTCCCAGACACTGTAAAGCCCTGCGTATTTGTCTGTGTTGTCCAGAGTCCCTTCTTATATCTGCAACAAATATGTGGGAAAACACGCACATAGTTGTTAGATGTAGTTCGGACTGGTTTTTCATTGAAACCTGTTGCAGTGAAATAAATGCAAAAAAAAAAAACAAAAAACAAAACTGTATGTGAGAAAAGTTTCACAGAAGCAGCTATTGATCAATAAAAATTAAGTTAAAATAGGTTTTATACCCAGGTATGCAGAGGTGTTCCTCTCCTCCCATGTTGTTGCATGTGCATGTTTCATCAACTCACCTCATCTCTTTGTCACCACCCCCACCAATCTCTCTCCCATCTTTCCACCAACCAACCACTACACATTTCTTCCTCCCTTTTTTCCATCACCCACTCCTTCCCATTCCTCTACTCTTTCATTTCCTTTCCCCACATCTCAACCCCTCCCTGGTTCCATTCTCCTTCACCATTAGGCAGTAACGATGGGCTGTGTTATTACCTGACCAAGCCCTGCGTCAACTCCATTCCGCTCACCCTGGGCCTTGGGCGGGACGCCTGGGAGGTGGCCAGGGACACACTGTCCATGCAAAAGAAGCTCGGGCAGGGCTGCTTCGGGGATGTGTGGATGGGTGAGACTGACACCACCATACCTCTGACGCCCTCTACAGGCTTAGAGGGATAAACTGTCTGCTTGGCATCATCCTCTGTGATGTCTGTTACTGTCCTGCAGTAGATTGTCGGTAATGCTGGCTGTGGCTGGCCATTTTTTGTCAGTGTATGTGAGCTAAGTTTGTTTTTTTGCATAAATCGCATATCGGCTGGAATTCCCACAGGATGAATTTACAGTTACACTTACTACCAGTTTATTGTTGAAGCTGTCATACAGTTTCCCTGACATAATCCCAGTGTGTTGGGTTTCCGAGCCATGCAGAGTTTCTCCCTGAAGCCAGTCGAGCTCTGTGCCTGTCCAAATAGCTCAGGTCCTGCTGGCGTTGATGTAAGGCCGGTAAACCTCCCTCACTCCTAACATCACCCTGTCTCATGTCATGCATGCACTCCAAACTAACAGTCATTTGCATGCACCAGGAGCCTTACCATGTGTGTGTTGTACAGCATGCGTATTGTGTGACCTATTATTTATATTTATATCTGTATGTGTGGCTGTTTGTGTCCCCCTATATTTATGTAACATGTACAGTATATACAGCCAGCCGCTTGTCAGTATGCCAGGGAATTGGTTTGTATACTTGTGCAGTATGTGTGTATGTGTGTGTGTGGGTGTGTGTGTGGGTGTGGGTGGGTCCATGTTCTGTGTGTCCATTAACAACCCCCTTGTCTGTATGCCAGGCATGTGGAACGGAACCACCAAGGTAGCAGTGAAGACTCTGAAGCCAGGAACCATGTCCCCTGAGGCTTTCCTGGAGGAGGCTCAAATTATGAAGAGACTCCGCCACGACAAGCTAGTGCAGCTCTATGCTGTTGTGTCCGAGGAGCCCATTTACATTATCACTGAGTTCATGAGCCAAGGTATCAGGCATAGTAAACTGTCAAGCCAGTGACATCAAGTAGACACACCATGAATCATTGCTGTTAGATGGAAACCTCACTGAGTTTCACGGAAATCAGTGGTAAACAACTGTTTTATTTTTCTTAAATAGACACAGTTGATAAAAGTATTGAGAGTTCATACTGCCACCAATGTTGCATGGTCTCTCAGTGTGTTATAATAATGCATCTACAGAATAATAATTATAATACTTAATAGAAATAAAATAATGCATAACAATAGGTTATGTTTAGACTTTTTTAAAATCTGCGTTTGGATCATATTAAAATCACAAGACACATTATTGATTTCTTCATTTCAATGCATGCCGCAGTTAATGAGAAAATGAAAAGAACATCTTCGGAAATGCTGAATGTTTTGTAATTCCTGCATCTTGACCTGCATCAAAAATGAATCACTTCTTACCGGCTCTTATTCTAAATTTTAAGGCAAACATTTGTGATGTCCTGCTCAGTTCCAAACAGAAATTTAAAATTAAATTTACCAAAAGGAACAAAAACAAAAACAGCCAAAACTTTTATCAAACACATCAAAAATCTGGTGGTATAGTGATCAGGCTGGGCAAGGCACTAAATTCCCACGCTTCCCAGGGATATTTTCCCTCTTTTGTGCCATGACCTTTGACCTCTCTGTGGAGGTGGCCTGGGGGCAAGCAAAATATTCCTTTAATTTTCAATTAAAAAAGAGAGTCAAAGGACAGAATAAAGATGTGTTGATGTAAAAGAAAATAAAGTATTTGCTATAATGTGTCACTACATATTAATTTACAAGCACCTACCTAATTAGAATGTGGTGGACATAACGTATTCTCCATGTAGTACAGTGTGATACACGCTAGCAGATGTGTGGACCACAGTGAGCATGTGGGGCCTGTCATGATGCCACATTCTTTCTTTTTTCAGGGAGTTTGTTGGACTTCCTAAAAGATGGAGAGGGGCAAAGCCTGAAGCTGCCTCAGCTGGTGGACATGGCTGCACAGGTGAGTTAAAGACAGACAAAGAACACGTACACAGACAGACTAAAAGTGAGCATATGATTCAAACACAGAACATATAAAAAAAAATTTTGTTGTCTCTGTGCAGATTGCAGCTGGAATGGCATACATTGAGAGGATGAACTACATCCATCGTGACCTGCGAGCAGCTAACATCCTTGTTGGGGACAATCTAGTGTGCAAGATTGCTGACTTTGGCCTGGCTAGGCTCATTGAGGACAACGAGTACACAGCTAGACAAGGTAAGAGCATGTGATATCAAGTGAGCATCTGTGTGTGTGTGTGTGTGTGTGTGTGTGTGTGTGTGTGTGTGTGTGTGTGTGTGTGTGTGTGTGTGTGTGTGTGTGTGTGTGTGTGTGTGTGTGTGTGTGTGTGTGTGTGTTTGTGCTTCTGTGTGTATGCGTGTGTGTTTGTTCGTGCATGTTATCACATATCAGAACGAGGAAGAGAGCCACACTTATTTAATGTGTTGATTAAGACGCTGCATCTGCCTCCATGCCTATATTTTTATACATAACCCATCCTAATTATATGATTATGCATCTTCTGCGTTGCCATGGTTTCAGGGGCAAAGTTCCCCATCAAGTGGACGGCTCCAGAAGCTGCACTGTATGGACGCTTTACCATCAAGTCAGATGTCTGGAGCTTTGGCATCCTATTAACTGAACTCATCACGAAGGGACGAGTGCCATACCCAGGTACTAGATGACACCTGTTTGTTCAGTATGTTTTCATTTCACAACCGGTAACGGATGATCGTCATTGGCAGTGAAAATTCTCTGGGATTTGGCATTTTTCAGCTGTTAAAAAGCAACAATCTGGAAAAGTAGTTGCCGATTAATTTGGGGCATTTGAGAGTTTACTTTAGTTTTTGCTGGTGGTCACTGAGCGGCAATACTGGAGATTTTATGGCTTAAGTGTCTTGCTCAACAGTGCATCAAAAGTAAATAGAGTTGGAGGGGAAAACATTAGTTAAGAACCTGCCACTCTGCTGTGCACATTAGTATACAGATCATGCCCTTTCCTAAGCCAAACATTCCTGGTTTGACTCTATGTCATTAAGCAATGATTTTCATGGGTAATGCTTGCAAAATGTTATTGATACACTGACACATAGAATGCTGATTTTAAAAAATGGATTAAGAAATAATAATTTGTAATTTGGGTTTTTTATATTAAACTTAAGTTGCATAGTTCCTTCACTCCACACATTTAAATTTGGAATTCTTGCCTGTTCCAACGTAATAATATCACTTTATTTAACCAGGAAAGAGTCTGATTGAGATTAACAATCTTTTTTACAGGAGTGTCATGTTCAATAGCAGCACCATCTCATAATAAAACATATCAGAGAGACTCATTATGAATCAAATAAAATATGGCAGGAATAACCGAAACCACAACTCACAAGATCGCAGTGACCCTTCCCTCTAGGGGGACAAGTGGACCCACACCGTGGCTGCAAAATGCCCCCCACAGCATAACAGAGCCACACTTGTACTCGTCCATCTGTCAAGAATATGGACGACTCGTCCATTACTTTCCCACATCTCTGTAGACCAGAGCCTAATGGATTTTTGCACCATTGAACTCCCAAACCTGAATTCATCTTTGTAATAAGGGGTTTACCCACTGCAACCATATTATAATAAGCTTTTCTATGTAACTGTTGACAGACTGTTGTTGCTGACACAGTCTGATCACATCTTTCACTGACATCCTCAGACACCAGAGGAAGAGCTGTTCTTCTGTTTTTCAATACATGTCGCACTAATACAGGAGCACCACAGTCATCAAATGAGCACTGTCAACCAAAATTTCTATTTACTGATGTGTTTCCCATAGATCTAAATGCAGATGTCACTTTAGTCACTGTTCCTATTGAGACACCAGCTCCTTCCATCTGTGCCCCAACAATAAATCCTCTTACAAAGTCACTTAGGTCTTTTCGTCTTGCCATCTTAATACAAAACCAGAATCAGCTGGGCCTGCTCAGCATTTTTCTACAGGCCCAAGAGCATGATTGGATGTTAATTCCCTCATTGCACCATGCAGTGCACCTGTGTGGAAGCATCTGCATTCATTATGATTCTCCATTCACTGATGAGTGACTCAAGATGGTGCTGTGTGTGCTTATAAGCTTTGACTGTGTACACTTTGTTATATACTTCTTTTAAAGTTCTTTGAAACTGAAAGCTATTTATTATACAGTTATTGAATATATTGTATATAAATGGTTCCTGTTTTGTTTTTTGTTTTTTTTTAATAATTTTGTGGGATTGGAGGAATGTTTTCTTCTTCAGAAGCAACCATATTGTGATGATTTGTGGATTTTATGCACTATTTTAAGAATACTGAATACTGAGAATGATAAAATCAATGTATTATATTGTAGGTTATAATGTTTTGATCATATCATGTCCTTTTATTTTTGTTTTTCTTAGTTTATGTATTTTTTTTTAACTTCTTTACTCTTTATCCTCTATGTGTTATTTAATCCAACTCTTTTTCTCTGGACCCTCTCCCCCCTCTCCTGCATTCACATTCCCCCTCCTCCCTCAACCCCTTTAGGCATGAACAACCGTGAGGTGCTGGAGCAGGTGGAGAGGGGCTACAGGATGCCCTGTGCCCCGGGCTGCCCCACCTCGCTCCATGAACTGATGCTGCAGTGCTGGAGGCGGGAGGCCGACGAGAGGCACACTTTTGAGTACCTGCAGTCCTTCCTGGAGGATTACTTCACCGCCACGGAGCCGCAGTACCAGCCTGGAGAAAACCTGTGACCGCCCACGTGCAGGACAGACACGGAGCAATTAACGGACAAACAGAGGCAGACAGACACGAGGACACACACACACACACGCACACACACACACACACTGTCAGGCATGTTGTAGTACATGTACATGCTGTTGTTGTATTTGTTACTCACATATCGTACATGGACACACACACCGCACACATATGAAGATACATATCATTGCCTTTTTAAATTGTTTAAAGACAGTTTCCTCCCTTTGGTCATCGATCACTGCAGCCCGATCAGGACTGATCAGTCAACCATGTTGAAGAGCAGAGTCGGAGCTCTGCTGGTCAGGCCTTGCAGTAATGTTGCTTTACTCTGTAACCATGACAACAAGAAACTGAAAGAAGATGTGGATGGTTTTGCTGAGGTGGGGGGAAGTCGAGTTTGTACATGATCTATTCAGCTACCATATATGTTGATTTCTTTGTCTGAGACGATTGTGTTAGATTGCCTGTTTACCTGAGCTAAATATGTTATTAAATAAATAAAGGCAGGTGCAACAGGTTAGCAGACAACAGTTTTTGAAAAAAAAAAAAAAAAAAAAGTCAAAATGAACCTCATGAACTCGTGTGGTAACTGAATAGATGATGTACCAACGCGGGAACTGCTACGTAAGCTTTAAGAAGATTGACGCTCCTCCAGTAGCTGAACAAAGGTCTGTTTTAAACCTTGGTATGTTTTATATATATAGAAAAGGCTTTAAACCTGATCCCTGATCCCGAGGGGACTGGTTTCAAATTTGCCACCAACCGTTGCCTTAAGGTGGTCAAGTTAAGGGCTGTTTTAGATTTTAAATACCTTTTAATACTGTGTTAGAAAATCCGAGAGATAGTAAGGAATGCTCTTTGTTTGTCTCATGATTTGTATGACAATTTTGTATGAACTGTCTCTTCTCTTGTTTTAATTTAACTAAGATATATCTGTGCGTCACAAAGACGTCTATAACTAGTTAACATATATACAGTCTTCATCCATTGGGAGGTCAGGGTGAAATGTTACACATAAAGAGGGGGGAGGTTAATTTCAGTGGATAGATTGCGTTTCATTTTATTTTCTTGAAAAGTGTAACCTTTATGTTGAGATTCCCCTGTCATGTTATTTTAATAAAGATCAGATAGGCATGTCTCTTATTATATGTGCATTTGAACATCTGCGCTGTTTTGTTTGCTTTTCTTACAAATAACAATGGTACACGCCGTCACATGGAAAAGACACAAATATATAGCTATGAGTGATCTTCCTCCTCGGGTTCCCTTTAAATTTTTTAGGATTCTTTTCATGATTTTCCTGAAGTCAACTTTCCGAGGCTGACGTGAGGGGGCATTTCTTTGTTTTTCGTCAAATGTCATACTTTTGTTTGCTAAGATTAATTACACTAAAAAAAAGAGGCTCAGAAACTATCAAAAAGAAATGTACATCTCGAGCCAGTATATCTGTGTCGCCTCCACAGTGAAAATACTGACATACTAGACTTACCAAAATAAAAAATTTGTAGATATAAGCTTTGGATCAGGCCTGAGATGCCAGACAAACGGTCTGTAGCTCTGAATTTTATTATAAAACATCATGTGATATTAGTGTAATTCCTGTGCCAGACAACTGTTTTGTTTTTTTTTCCTGTTTTTTTTATTTCTTTTCTATCCTCCCACTCTTTTCCTACGCGTCTCTCGCTTCTCCTCGCGGTCTCTCTTCATTCACCCTCCCCGCTTTTCTAGCTTCGGCAAAATTAAAAAAAAAAAAAAAAAAAAAACTACCCTTCCCATGGTTCCAGAGGTGTAAAAAAAAAAAAAAAGAAGCGAGGCCGGCTACGGGTGCCCGGACGGCTCCGGTCGTCAGGCGCGTCGGAGAGGCAAAGCGGAGACCGGGGCGCGAGAGACACACACACGGAGCTGGAATTGCAGAGGCAGAGACGCACGGGCGCACGGTCGATCCTCGCCTCCCGCATACCGGGGAGTCCCGTGGCCGTCACCCCGCACCGGAGGACGGGACTCGGCCGCGGCCGTGTCAGCGCGTTAATTGCGGAGAAGACTGAGAGACAGCGTCCCTGCTCTGTTTGGGGTTTTTTTTTTTATTTGTTTGTTTGTTTTTTTTTTTGTTGTTATTTTATTTTTTTGGGAGGGAAATTTCTCCCTCTTTTGTTTTTTTTTGTTTTTTTTTCCCATCTTTGCGGGTGCAGAGACAGATGTGATCCAGAGGAGCGGTGTGTTTTATTTTTTTTTTTTTTTATTCCCACCCCCCCCTCCACACACACACGCACACACACACACACACACACACACACACACGCGAACCCCCCCCGTGTAGTCGCACGGCCCGACGGCAGGAGGAGACGACGTTGACGCGGATGCGGGAGGACTCTCTCCCCGCGACCCGGGAGCCCAGATGAAGGGGAAACGCTGCGCGCTGACGGCCGCGGCCGTCGAGGCGACGGCTCCGTGACCCGGGCGAGGAGGAGGAGGAGGAGAAGAAGGAGGAGGAGGAGGAGGAAGAGGAGGAGGTGGAGGAGGAGGAGGAGGTGGAGGAGGAGAGGAGCGAGGAGGCGCCACCGCCGCCGCCGCCGCCGCCAGCCGCGCGTTGCCAGCGCTGACACCGCAACAGCTCCGGCAGCCAGCGCGAAGCCCCAGACTCTCTCTCTCTCTCTCTCTCTCTCTCTCGCTCTCTCTCTCTCTCCCTTGGTGAGTGCGCGTGCAGCGTCTTGTGTACACAACACCAACCAAAAAAAAAAAAAAAAAAAAGAAATGTGCTTACTGTGGCAGCACCTCCGGCTACGTCTCCGCCGGAGTTTTGTGCGTTAACCTCCTCGCTGCCGCCCCGCATGCGTAGCGCTCCCGCTGCTGGGTCATCTGGGCTTTTACTGTAGGCACGCAGCGCGTGTGGTTAGATCTGAGACGGCGGTGTCCACGCACGCACACGCACGCAAACACGCACACGCTCGTACGTAATGTGATCGAAGGTGCGCGCGATGAACCCGGTGAACCCCCACCTGTTTTTTTTTTTTTCCTTATGCTTTGGATAATCTCACCTTCTGGCCAGATTATTGATGAATATGTAGTATAGAGCGCGGGCATGGGAACAGTATGTAGTTCCACACACACACTCACACTCGCACACACACACACAGCTTCTTGTCTTGTTTATTTGCTGTCTCCACAGATTGGCCCTGTGGGTGACTTTTCATGGGACTTTTCTAATAATGAATTTAAGTACCAGTGGCACATACCAGAGGTCTGACTGTGAGCCCGGCTTGTCATGACGGACAGATGTTTGCTTTACATATAAACAGGAGACACAGAGAGTGCCAGCGTGCGTCCGTCCAGCTCCCGGGGGGGGGGGGGTGTTTCCATCCCAGCGGCCCCCCCTGGGCTATCGGAGCAGGTAGGCAGGACGCGGCAGCAGCAACAGAGCATCCTGCAGTGGCAACAGGGCCAGGGTGTTGGAGAGACACAGCGTACTCATGGTGGTGATTATCAGCTCTTGTCTGTGGTTTAGTGGGGAGGAGCGGGTGGGTGGGGAGGGAGGGGGTGACAAAGGAAGAAAGAGTGCAAGGGAAACTGAAAGAGAGGACAGGGAGAGAGGATGAGAGGGAGAGGGAAGTCAATGTCAATGTCTGGGCAGTGACAGTTCGTTATTTAAGGGCCCCTGAGAGACGTGCAAAGGCTGCCCTAGTGTAGGTGCTGTTGGTATGCAGAGTGATGCTCTGTCTGTCTGTCTGTCTGTCTGTCTGTCTGTCTGTCTGTCTGTCTGTCTCACACTCGCACAGTCCCACTCTCTCTGGTCGCTGGTTGAAGAGGAGTGAGTTCTCTTATTGGCAGGTCCACTTGGACATAATGAATCATTTCAACCCGCTGAATGCTGGAATGAAAAGGAAATGGCCTTACCTTGGCATGCAGCCGCTGTCTGTCAGATTTGTCTTGAGTGCACGGCCCTGTGTGTGTGTGTGTGTGTGCGCGCGCGTGCACGCGTGCGCATGTGTGTGTGCGCGTGCATGCGTGTATGTGTGTGTGACAAACAGTGAGAATGTGAACATATAACAGCTTAGGCCTATTGTGCCTCCTACCTGTGTGAGCGGGACTAGTTGTCATAGCAACGGCCTTGTAGCTCCGTTGATGTTCCTCCTGTCCTCATTGGCAGGGTCAGCGCACCTAACACACCATATCTCATCTCGAAGCTCTGTGTGTGTATGCATGCACATGTGTACTTCCAAGTGTGTGTGTGTGTTTGTGTGTGTGTAGTACCTTTTGTTTGTGCCTTGCTGCAGTTTGTAGGTGTGTGGGTTGATGGCACAGACAAGTCAGTGTGTGTGTTAGTGTGTGCTTGCGCACGCACATGTGTGTCACAAAGATGCATCCTGCTGATATGACAGCTGACAGCTCAACCAATCACCTGTTTTCTCTCTCTGCCTATCAGCATGTGAGGTTGCCGTAGTCAGACGTCCTCTTGATATGGAGGTCGCCATGGAGATGGAGAAGACAGAATGGACACATATTCATGTATGCACACACACACACACACACACACAAACACACACACTCACAAGCACACAGAGACACATGAAACATTGATTGGTACAGCATTTATTGACTTCCGCTGATTTTCTGGTGCAGGATGGTGCAACCTGTTGAATGTTGGATTAGAAGAGTGACCGTCTATTGATGCATCAGGTCTAAACATGAAGTAGGTTAGCTTGAAAGATAGAATCGGTTGTTGAATCTCTTTGTGGTCCTCTGTGGTCCTATCTTTGATCTTCCCTAACTCTACTAACAGACCACACGTACGCTGCCACCAGACGAGCTCCAGTAATCTAAATCAGAGGATATCCTACCGCAGATTGAGTCTGTTCAAACGCTGATTCTCCAAAAACAATCACAGCCGTCTCCTTACAACTATAAAGCATCTCATTTCATGCGTTTGGCTTCTAGCTGTGCACAAGATTTGTCAAATGCAACAGAGCTTTTATTTCTTTTTTTGTTTCTTCTTTTTTTTTGTTATAGATGTTTCACGAAAGTCAGCCGATCACTTCCTCTTTGAACTCTTCACAATAGATCTATTACTGCCATTCAGGAAAAGGGAATTTACACCATCATTGTGAATGAGTCAGGCCATTATTACTCAGCACTTGAAATGCCTCCCAAAATACACGAGTAACTGATTTTAAGGCGCAGATTCATATACACAATTCACATTGATTCACACGGACAGGATCTGGTTGGTCAAGGCATCTTCTGGTAGTTCGGAGCTCTCACACGATGGCTTTAAGTGTAAACTGTGTGCTGAGATGAAAATTATTTAAGTGTTTCGTTTGCTGTTTTTTATTTTTCTAAATTTGATTTCTCTGATTCTCTAATTTCTAAATCAGAGACATTGTTCTGAATTGCAAGGTTTCCCCTTTAAATAAAAAACAATTTTATATACTATAAGACCTCTTATTTTAATATTGAATAGAAGGACATTTTAGGAATATTTTAAAACTTTTAATTTTTTTTTTACTATGCAATGAGCTACTGGCAAAAATAATTAGCCATTACTTTGTCCTTGGAGTGAAGGGTACTGTCTTTTACGACTCCTATTAATCTAATCGTCACCTGAAGTGAAATAGCTTTTGCCACAGGCAGGTAAACGTGGTTCAACTCCCACATGCACACACATATACACAGGCAAACACACATAAATACACACACACACACACACACACTCAGATGCACCCACACACACAGCAACCGTTTAGCATTAGTGTAAGCACTGTTTGTATGCTCCATTCTGTCACCTCCCACACGATACATTCATAAAACGGCTCCTCCACGCCAAAGGCAATGATTCAATCGAGGACATCTCCCCTACTTTTTTCTCGTGCCTCCTTCCCTCTTTTAACCCCTCTGCCCCGCTCATTTAGCTGTCCTTTAGTCAGTCCCTTCCTCAGTTTCTTCTTTTTCTACTGCTTATCTCCCTCTCTCCTTCCCTCCTTCCCTACATGTCCTTCCTCACCCACCTCCTCAACCCCCCCCCCCCCACCCACCCCCACCCCCAAGGGCTGGTTGCAGCCGGTTTGAGTCTGACAGTGTAGAGGAAGCTTCGACCTCTCACCTCCAGAGGATGGAGGGAGGGAGGCAAGAGTAGAGGGATGATGGAGGGCAGCAGGGTGGAGGGATGGGGAGCGGAGTCGGGGGGGGGTGCAACTGCAAGAGGCGAGGGAGAGGTCAAAGAACAGGAAGGATTTGCAAAGAAATAGGGAGAGGAAAGCTGGGGGAAGGGACGGGGAGAGAGAGGGAGAGAGAGGACGGACGGGTCAGGAGGGAAAAGGAATGATAAATGAAGGGAGAGCAGCAAGATGGAAGGATGAGGAGGGAGAGATAGAGTGTGTGAGAGGATGAGAAGGAGAGAAGACAGAGTGTGAAGCTGCTGTGTACCTCCCTAACAAGCTGGACAGAATCAGCTCAATTATTAAAGAGGAGCGAGAGATGGGGAAAACACGCAGACACACAGACGTACACGCACAAAAGCATCTCTCAGTGTCTGGCTCACAACACATCCTCGCCATCTCTCTCACACACACACAAACACACACACACACACACACACACACACACACACACCAACACACAAACACAGACTGCACCTATCTGCAGATCAACATACTTACACATGTACAGTGTTTCTGATTTCCATGTTTCCTCATGCCGGTGCGTCAGTTATCTTTCTTTTTAGTGGTGTGTGAGTGTGCGTTTACATGTGTCTGGGTATGTGTGTTGAAAAAACAGTGAGTCAGAGGATAAGCAGAGACTTGTTAGTGATTCTCCTCAACACCCCCCCACCCCCCCACCCAATTTGGCTTCAGCGCTGTCTCAACGTTCCAGCACCGTGGCTTCAATGTCGTCCCATCAGTATGAACAGATAATCAGAGCACTAAGGGGTCTGTATATAAATCCCCACCGTGAATATAGTTTTCACCCTCTTCCCTTCCTTTCTTCTTTCCCTCCCTTCCTCTCCTTCTCCCTCCTCCTCCTCCTCTTCCTCTCTTGCCCGTTCCACCCTTGTTTCTAGTTCTCTTTCTTCTTTCCCTTTTCCCTCCTTCTCTGAGGAAGTGTATGCCCCCAAGGGACAAAAAGATTCGCTACCTTCCAGGAGCGAAAGAGATTGTGTGTGTCTGTGTGTGTGTGTGAGTGTGTGAATGTGTGTCCTCCACATGTGTGTGTGCCAGGATGATAATGTGTGTCTGTGTGTGTGTGTGTGTGTGTGTGTGTGTGTCTGTGTGTGTGTGAGAGAGAGAGAAGAGTGAGAACACACACTTCCTGAGACAGAAAGGGAGAGATAGGCAGGGATGAGCAAGTGAAGAGCGAGTGAGAGAGTGAAAGCAGGAGGCTGTGGAGGGGGAGGAGAGAGAAAGAGATAAGAGAGAAAGACATAGAGTAGTCGGGGAGAAGGGGGAAGATGGATGAATGCACTGCGCACTGAGTGTGTGTTGTATGTGTGCATGTGTGTGTGTGTTCGCATGTGTGAGATGGTAGGGAGATGTAGGTAGACGGAGAGGGACGGAGAGGTTTCTTATCCTCTCAGCAGAAGTCATAATTTCTTAGAGTGTGCACAGATGTGTGTGTCTGTGCGTTTGTGTGCATGCCTGATTGTGTTTGAGTGTGTTGCCTCGCTCAGGCTTGAGGCCAAGAACCGGATAGAGGTACAGCGGCGTAGTGTCGGTGTGTAGTGTGTGCAGCATGTGTGTGTCTGTTTGCGCTTTTTGAGAGGTGTGTATGTTGAGGCTGTGGCTGATGAGCTGTCAGTACCTACAGTTGGAATGTTCACAAGGCGGCCATTGTTGTTCAAACAGCCAGCAGCCTTCTCCTTGGCAACGGGCGCTGCAGCAGCGTCTCCCACAGCAACTGTGGAACAGGAGTATGGAGGGAGGAGGAGGAGTCAGGAAGTCAGGGCCGCAGCACAGAGGCCCCTCTCCAAAACACTGGCCTCAAGGTCTGCGTGTGTGTCGGGGTCCAAGCATCTGGTTTGTGTGTCCGCTGTGTGTGAGGTAGATATGCACGACTGTGTTTATGTGTGTTGATACATGAGATCTTTAAGTGTGTGTGAGTTCTCGCTACTGTGACTACGTGGAGCATGCATCTTTGCTCGCATTTTTGTGTTTCTGTCATTTATTTGTACATGTCAGTTCAGTGTGTGTGTGCACCTGCATGAACTGTAAATGGGAGTGTTTCTGTGTTTGCACGTAAGTGGTTGATTCTTTTATTTGCATGCATTTGTGTGCACTTCCAGACGCATCCCTGCGCGTTCCTGTTTATGTGTAATCCTGTATGTGTTGTTTTTTGTTGTTTTTTTTTTTTTTTTTTGCACGCACATGTGCACACTCCTGGCTGCTCCCAGCTGGTGCGGTTGTTCACGTGACCCGACTGAGGGGCGGCCATCAGCAGCGCCAGGAAAACTGCCTGCAGGAGAGCTAGAGAGGATAGAGAGTGTCAGGCTGAGTTGAAGATGAGGGAGGGCTGTTGGGGAGTGGGAGCGTGTGTTGTGGGAGAGAAAGCGGGGGTGGGATGTGGGGAGGGGTTCTAGAGAGATGAGAGAGGGAACTGTGAAGAAGAGAAAAGGAGGAAGGGGGGTGAAGAAGGAAGAGGAAGGGGTAATACAGTCCTCCTTTCCTTAAAATAACTACAGCATGTAGGTTCCTGCAGAAAACAACAGGAGAGAGACAGACAGATAGTGAGACAGTCAGATGGGGGGTGGGGGGGGGGTCCTGGTTATGTGTTGTCTAGTGTTTGGAGCTACTTCTCCGGTCCCCTGTGTGCATCCTTGGCAGAGCTGCTACTGTATCTGGTCTGTGTGAAGTCTGTTTACGTTAGATGTGTGTCTGTGTGTCTGAACGTCTGTCTGCCTTTTTGTTTGTCTGCACATATGGTTTATGTGTTGGTCTCTTTTCATTTATATGCTGTGTGTGTGTTTGTTGTGTGTGTATGCGTGCACGTACTCGCTCTTGGCAGGAGATATAGCACGCACGCAGATGATGGAGATCATTAGGAATTTCCTGCAGCTGGGGAGGTGGTTGTGATTTTTTTTTTGGGAGGGGGGGGGATTTTTTTTTTTTCTTTTTTTGGGAGGGGGCAGCAGGATGGGTGGGATGTGAGTGGGTGAGAGAGGGGAGAGGTCATAGTGAAGCAGAGTGCGAGTGGGTGAGTTAAGGGTGAGGGTCTGTATGCGAGTATGTGCGTTGGACTCTCTCTGCTTGAGTGACGTGTGCGTGCACCGAGCTGCAGCCCACCGAACCCCTAAGTTCGCCTCCGTTCTGCAGGGTTGTTGGCAGTAATTTGTGTGCAGGCATGTCGGTCCCAGTAGTGCAGTGTGTGTGTATAACATTCTTTGCCCCATTGGCAAACTTACACACACCTCAAGCTCTCAAACCACCAATGTCTGTTGATTGGAAGAGTTTGGATGTGCTTAAATTTTAGCTCTCTGCTGTTACTGCCTGATGGGCTACAGTGAACTGTGGTCAACACAAGACCTTATAACTCAAATTTTGCTGTTTTCTTTCCTTCTCATTTAGTTGAATGAAAACTTTCCCCAGTTTTGGCTGATTTTTGAGTAAATATTGAAATCTTTTTCCCACATTGGGGAGAAAAACTGTGCCTGCAAATCCAACATGTCAACATATAATTTTAAGACGATGTCTAGGTTCTGTTTAGGTTTATCTTGTGGTCTTTGATGTGGCTCAAGTTGAATAAAGTTTGGTTTTTTTTAATCGTAAAGCTGATGTGAAACTGCATCATTATGCATTACAAACACATTTTCCATTTAACTTTGTTTTTCTTTTCTTTTCTTTTTTTTTTTACTTATATTGCTCCACACTCAGAGACCTATTACTTGTGGGCTAATCGGCCTAGTATTTGATTTGATCACTACACACAGGCAGTGTTTGCAGTTCATCAACGACTTTAAAGTGATGCAGTGTAAATATTATATAATGTGTGATGTTTCATTGACAAAGTCAGACTGATTTTTAATCTGGTATGCTACGTGACACACTTGTTTCCCCAGCATTTTCCGACGACAACGTCTCATGAATGACTTGAAAGCAGTTAGTCATCAAGTTGTCCAACAGTTTTCTTGATTGTCTTTGTAATTCTTCTTCTCGTAATTCTTTTGACTGGTGTTTTTTCTATTCGCGTGTTGACACGTGTGCTGTATGAAGGCTAAGGTTGAGGTTGCATTAGGGTTTAGGTGGTGTGGAGGAACGAGAGGATGATGGTAGCTGAGTTTCTGCACGGTGTCATTCAGTCTCTGTGGAACCCCTGACCCACTTCCCCCTCCCCACCTCTCTTTCTCTCCTGGCCTCACATATACTTTCTCCATCTCTCTCTCTCTCTCTCTCTCTCTCTCTCTATTTCAACCCCCCCTTCTTATCTAACCCTCTGAGGACCCCCCCCCCCAACTCACCACCTCTCTCTCACTACCTTTCTCTCTCTCTATCTCTCCCCTCAGTGTCCCCCTCCCTTACACCCCCCATGCTGTTTCGGTGCTGCTGCCTGTCTCTTAGCAACAACTGCACACCCGTTAGAGCTCAGTGAGTGCTTTTACAAACACACCCAGGAAGACACACTCATACACGCGCACATTCACGGACACACACACATGCGTGCCCGCGCAAACGCACACGCGCACATAGACACACACACACACACACACACAGGGTCTAGTTCCTCATTGAGGGTTGCTGCTGGCAGGCCTGTGAGTCTGCAAGCCTTTGTGGCAGTGAGATAGATGGGGAGAGAATAGATATGCTGTACAGCTATCATGTACAGAATGATTGTTCCTCTCAGACTATGCACAACAGGGCAACTGCCCGAACTGGAAAATGACAGGTTCTAGTCTCTGATTTCACACTGGCATGTGCGTGCGCGCACACACACACACACACACACACACACACACACACACTGTTGGCATGCGGTGCTGTTGTCGCCTTTCCTGTAAGCACACAATAGGACCAAAAACTTTTATGAGCAGACGAATCGTATACAATATCAAACATTTTCAAACAATATCGTTCGTATGAGAACCGCTCTTTGTAGAACAGATTCAACAGATCATCATGTTGGAGCCGTGCACACCATCGACTGTTTTCACAGAGACAATACTACGCCACTGTGTGTTCCAAAGCCCCAAAGCCATTCCCAGTAAAATGCACCAAAACGCATTCGCTACGTATGACGGTGAATATATTGGAATGGCGGCCGATGGATGCCAGGAGTATTTGCTTAAACAATGAATCATAGTGGGAGTGTTTGATAGGCTGGCATCTAAGCCCTGTCAGGATGCCCCCCGCAGAGCAGAGTAGAGGGATATTTGCATGTGTGTCTTTGTTTTGTGTGTGATTGTGCACGACCATATATGTGTGCGTGTGTGTGATATGTATGTCTTTATGTGCAAATTGATGTGTGAGTGTGTGGGAGGATGAAGCTGTGGGGGCATATTTGCATGTATCTTTGTGTGTTGGTACGTGTCGCTATGTTTGTGTGTGTGTGTGTGTGTGTGTGTGTGTGTGTGTGACTGACAATGTGTGCATGTATGTGTAAGCACATGTGCAGTAATGTTTAATTAAAGCATGTGTTCTTCTCCTTCTCGCACACACTGGTCAGATGGAGCCTTAATTAATGAATGCCGTTAATTAGACGAGTGAGAAAGTCAGAACGAGAGTAGGAGAGGGAAGAGGGAGGGAGAGAGACAGGGCAGGGAGACGGCACTGGGCATGGGAGGGAATGGGTGATGGGGTTAAAGGAACTCTGTGTGTGTGTGTGTGTGCGCGTTTGCGCGCGTGTGTGCGTTCATCGCCATGTTTGTCTGTCCCAGTTGTGTCATTCCTCAGAGCAGCAGAACGTTGAAGTTGCTCTGCGCCATGTGTTCAGCCCCAAACTCTGCTACAGCAAAACTCTCCCACTCCCCCTCCTCCTCCTCTTTCTCTACTGCTTCCTCCTCCTCCTCCTCTTCTTCTTCTTCCTCTCTCAACTTTTTCTGCTTTGCATCTAAAATCTCTCTGCCGGAGACTATCCGTCCACTTACCATCCTTTCCCTGTCTCAAGCATGCCTTTCACCTCCCTGAACTTCTACTGTCTCTAACACTTTCTCATACTTTCCCACCCATTTGCTCAGTCATTCTAGTGTCTTTCGCCCCCCCCCCTCCACTCCCTGTTCCCTTCTTTCCCTTTTTTCTCTCCCTCTCTGTCCATCTCCCACCCTCCTAATCAGAGCCATATGTTGGAGAGGGAGGCAGAGAGATCTGACGATGGACGGGATTGCGTTGTATGTGGAGAGCGGTGCCGGAGCCAGCCGTGCGCGTATATGCGTGCAAAAAGTGGCACGCATACTTGTAGTTGTGCTTGAGTGTGTGCACGAGTGCAGTCACGTGTGAGTCTGATAGCACGTGTGGTCCAGATTTCATAAGATTTCTGTCTCTTCTGGCTTGTCTGTCCTTCCTGTTCTCCTCTGCTCTGGGTTTCTATAATCCTCCAGTCGTTCCTGTCTTTCTGTCACCTTCATCTCTCCATCCTCTTAACACTTCTCTATTCATCACCTCTCTGCTTCCCCCTGGTGGCTGTGATTATTCACACATTCTCATTCTTCTTGTACCCTCCAAGTCTAGTGCTTTGTAATGCATTTGAATGGTTTTGGTGAAATCTGGCATGCAGTGGGAGTATGTGTGTCTGAGCGAGTCTGTGCTTTTTCACTGCTATTCAATTGTTTATTATAATTTATGGGTTCTGTACATCTATTCAATCCCATATGGTGAGACTGAAAAATGTGGCAAAACTCACTCGGCCCCATGCACAATACACCCTTCTGTGACTCTGGTTGTCATCATGTAGATATGATCAACAGTATGTCTGAAATCCAGTAGAGGAGATTTAAGTGGCTCTGGCTTACATCTGTACCTACAATGTGCTGGTAGATATCAAAATGAAATACTAAGTACAATTAGACTTAGAATTTTTATATTGCAAGTCATCTTCCAAAATAATTGTGTCTGGTGTGAGATGGTGCAGCCCTCACCAAAATACTGATTCTAGTCTGGTCTGATGCGTGCTGTGACATCATGTACTAATCTCTTATTCTTTCTGCTCCACCCTCCTCCACACTCCTTTCTTTTTTTTTTTCCCACTCACCCTTTCTCCCACCTCCATCAACTCTGTGTCCCTTCCTCTATCTGTCTGCCTCTCCGTCTGTCTCTCTGTCTGTCTCTCTGTCTGTCTCTCTCACTAGAGAAACCATGGGCAAAAGACAGGAGCAGAGGGGAGAGGGAGAAGTATGTGAGCTCTCCACTGCAGTATTGATGACCCAATGATCCCCTGCAGAACAGAGCCAGTCAGGCAGACAGAGTGAGGCTCAACTCAGAATCAAAATCAGAATCAGCGCCACAACCATTCGGTAAAAGCAACCAACCGAGCAGGATATGAATGGTAAATGTAATCTAATGTTGTAATGCTGCTGTGTGGGTGGCACGGTTAATAGAGTAGAGTGCATTACAGGTTAGGTTTATGGCCCATCGCCAAAAATTTTGACAATTCCATCACACAACCACAATTCTATCTGCGTTGTTGATGCCTAATCTTTATTTGTACAGTATGTTTGTTGCCTTACATCACTAATGTATTTAGCAGCAAGGAGTTTAGATTAAGTGTTTAAAATGCAACAAGAAGTTAGAACTTATTTGTGGATTTTTATCCAGTTAATAATATTGTGGGTTTTTTCCGTCTCTCCTTAGGTCCTTGAATCTTCTCGCTAGCTGTTAGAAGAAGACAGCTACGAAGCAGAAACACTCATATATATACAACAGAAGAAATCTTTCATTTTCTTCCCTCACTATCAACACGAACATACACTGAATGAGTGGCCTGTCGGATCACCTATTTTCAGGCCAATCTGGGGCTCCAGTGGGCTGTGGGGGGAATCAGGCGGAGGACAAAGGGTGTGTGGGAGGGCTGGAGGAGCTGGAAGGGCCGGAGCTCTGGACCAGGGAGCTTGGGTTCCAGACGGAGTCCCAGGATCCCTCGAACGATGGACTGGCACCCGTGACCTCTGACCACTTTCCCCCCTCCTCTCCTTCTTCCCTGGCCAACGGCCTCCACCTACAGAGAAGGCTGGGGCAGAGCGTCTGTCGGCGGAGACAGACAGAGACTCACACTGCCGATGAGACATTTGCAGAGACATTTAGAAACATGCAGACGCACATAGACCCAGATGTGCATGCACAGGCTGTTTCACACGCACACATGGATAATTGTGGACAAATAGATGTCAATGCACATACGGGTTCTTTAGGGCCAGAATGCTCCAGAACTCTCACACCAGAGGCCATACACACAACCTCACCTCAATCCCTGTCTTTGGCACTTGGCAATCATCCTGCCTCCACCAATCAGCTGGTAGCCCCGGCCCTCACAGCAGAGACAGACATGCCCTCAACCTTTTGTCCAGTCCCCACTGGTCCAAACCCAAACACATGCTCCTCTCCTCTTCCCGTGGAGGCAGAGAAGAAGTATGCACTCCGCAGCTCTGGTCGTCCTCGCTTCCCCTGTCACCTGCGCAAATCCTCCCGCCTCCGCCGAAGCATAGAGGACGGGGAGAAAAGAGGAGTGAGGGAGAGGGGAGGGCAGGAGGACGACGAAGTATTGGAGGAGAAGATCTGGAGGGTTAAAGAAGAAGAGGAGGTGACGGTTGGTGTGAAACAAGAGCATTTGTCTGTGGAAACTGTTCTCCCCACGGCTCCTTGCCCTACAGACATAGCTCTTGCTCTAACCGTTCCCAAACCTGTTCCTAAAGCTATACCTAAACCTGGGCTCAGACTTGGCCATAAACCTGGACCTAAATCAAGGTCTAGGCCTGCACTGAAATCTGTCCATAAAGCAGGTCCTAAAAGTGTCATGAAACAGCGTCAGGCAGTGCAGTCCATTCCTCATCGTGTTACCCCTCATCTCCCATTCACCAGCACATCCTCCATCCCTGCATCTCTGCTAACTGTGAAGGAGGAACCCGACGGGGAGCTGGGGTTATGTCCTCCCACTAACCGGAGATGCGGACGTTATGTTGGTGTAAGTTAATTTATTGTTGCATATTAATGTAGTTACTAGTAATACATTATACAGTGTCATATTATGTATGAACCAGAAGTTTAGACAATTAGTAGTTGCATGTTTTACGTTGGTCTTTTGCTCTACAGGTGAGGAAGATTGTTGTCAAGGTCGCTCGCATTCCTGTCAGCCTAAGCCGCCGACAGAAGAGCTACAAGATTTCCAATTTGGAGACAGTTACGGGGACAGAGAAAGGCAATGATGGTGGTCTGGAGGGCTCAGAGGCAGTTCGAGAGCCGACTGCGCTTCTCCGCATGAAGAACAACGGCAAGAGTGTCATGGTGATGTTCCCTCCTGGAGAGCTGCCTGTTATTCTCAAACGCAGGCGGGGACGACCCCCTAAACAGGCTCTTCCAGGAATACCGGGAGAGGCTCCGAATGCCGGCAGCGCTAGTGGCAACGTAGACCAGCCAAAAAAGCCCCGAAGGCGTCGTCGGACTAAACTCCCTTCTCCTTATCCATCTTATGTTAATGATACTAATGATGTGAAAACAGAATATGGGGATGTTCTGTCCAAACTGGCCTTTTTAAACCGCCAGCCCCCTGCCACTGGCCGCTGCTCTCCACCCCGATGCTGGACACCCAGTGAGCCAGAAAGCTTTCATGCCCCCTTGGAAAACCCTGGAATATCCACCCTACTCCACCGGCTCACTGGGTTTAGACGCCCGCGGGGTGGCAGAGGAGGGGGTATTGGAAGAGGTGGAGGAGCAGCAGGGGGGATTGGGGGCAGTGAGCGGAATAAGAGTACCTTCAGTGACTTCTTTGAATCTATTGGCAAGAAGCGGAAACTGAGCCCCCTGTCTGAGCATGGATTACCTAGGAAAAGGGGGAAGGGTGTGGGTGGAGGTGGGGTTGGTAGGGGAGGGGGTATCGTAGGAACTGAGCCTGGAGGAGAGAAAATAGTCAGGAAGAGACGTATGAGAAAAAATGGCGCGTTTAAAGGGGAGGCTGTTTCCATGGGGCAGGACTGGCCTAATGGGGCAGGTGGCTGGAGGGAGGAGGGGGGTATGGAAAAGGAGAAAGGTTTGGTCGGGTTTCAGCTCTGTGGATCTGCGAGGGGGGGCTTCTCCTCCTGTGAGGTTGGAAGGGGGGGTGCCTACAGCAGTCCAGGAGGAAGCAGAGGGGTTGGGCCAGGTGGGGAGGACTCACAAGGCCTGTTTGCCGGATATTTCCGGTCACTGCTCGACTCAGATGATTCTTCAGACCTGTTGGACATCTCCTCCTCACAGTCAGACCCCCGCAAAACCTCCTCCACTCCTGGTTATGAGCCATCCAGCCCAGCTACCGGTCACAGCTGGTCCCCTGCTTTCTCCAAGTGGTGCTCCAAGGCAAGTTCTGGGGTGGAGGGTTCAGCCCAGACACATTGCTCCTCTGCCAGGCCTCCATATAGCTATGGCAGCTTGGCCCAAACGTCACCCACCACTTCTACCTATCCCAAATCCACTCCTCCATCTCTCTCACACTCTCCTAGCTCCCCCCATCCCACCTCTTATGGCCACTACCCCTCTGGCTACACCTCCTCTTCTCCTGCAGTGTCACAGAGATCGTCAGACTGCAGCTTTGCATATGGGTCTGGACACAGCAGTGGCAAGGCCACCCCTGGCCAGATCGGTTACTCTAGCTTCCAGGCAGCAGCCAAGCGGGGCTTTTGTGGATATCCTGGAGCAGGTCATTCCTCCGTGGTGCGGGGGGAGTCAACAGGACCCACGTCACCTGGAGGAGGGTATATGTCTGTGGCCAAAGGTAGCCCGTTCACCTCCTCCTCCTCCCCGGAAGGATACAAACAGTACAACTCCAGTCAGTGGAGCTACAGGTAAATCACTTGTGTTAGCCTGTGATCATGAAAAACACACACAAACTAATGTTATGAATTCCATAAATTTCAGAGTTTTTTCCCTTAAAAACGGACTTGGTATGAAATGGTTTTAAATGACTATGTGATTAAATGTTTTCATCAGTTAAAGAGATAAGTACAAACTAATAAAAGTCTGACCATGACAGGATCAAAGTGATGTGATTTGCTTAATATAAATGTTTCACTGTAGCACATCATTTTCAATTTTACCATGTCCACCATGTGCTAATTAACAGTCGATACCTGACATTAGTTAACTCAGGGCTAAAATGTGCACGGTGGTTATCCAGCATAGGAATGCATAATCAGAACCTAAATTGAGAGTTCTCTTCAGGTTCCTATTACAGATTCGTGGAACCGTAACATAGAGCAGAGAAACTGTATATTGCTCGCATGCTGTTTATGCATTTTAATATTTGTGTGGCTGTTTTTGTGTTCGTTTTCTTCAGACAAGGTTATGGTGGCTGGTCAACAGACAGCTTTGGGCCTCAGTATCACGGCTACAGTGAATATGGCTCCAATGAGTCCAAAGACATCTTGGATATCTCAAACTACACCCCCCAGAAGGCCAAGCGACAACCTTTTCCCGAAAGTCTATCAGAATCCTCATCTGACTCTTCGCACCTTGGCTCTGCAGCCACTGGTAGTGGACCGAGCGCCGCAGGTGGCACATACAAACAGAATGAGGCTGCTCCTGTTAGTGGAGAAGGGGGTCAGTCAAGTCTGTCCAGCCTGGAGAAGTTGATGATGGATTGGCATGAGAGTGCTTCTGGACCCTCCTATAACTGGAGCCAGAACGTCCTCTTCCAGGGCGGGGGAACCAGCAAACCTGGCCGCGGTCGCAGGAAACGGACCGAACCACAATCAGAAAAAGAGGGGGGTTCTACTTTACATTCTGATTCCCCATCCAGTCCCTCACCGACGCCTACTCCTGGACCTAAAAGGGGAGGGGTTGGTGGACGGGGCAGAGGGTCTAGAGGAGGCAGAGGGGGTTTGTCTCCGTGTCAGAGAGAGCGGCTATCAGGGGCTAAAGGCAGGGGAAAGGCTGTGTCCACATCAGGAGCAGGAGGAGTAGTGTCTGCTGGAGGTCCAGAGGGGTCTGGGCTGTTCCAGGAGGTGCTGGACTATTACAGCGGAGACAGTAGTAGCCTCTCTCCCCTGGCCACTCCCAATCCTGCACCACCTTCCAGCTACCTCCAGGACCCCTGTGAGTACCCCTCCCCTTATTCTGCCCACCCATCCACTCCTTCCTCTGAGGAGCGATATCCAGCCTTATACCCTGGAGAGTCCTCCTCTTCCCTCTCACCCAGTGTCTCATCTCCCCCTTACCCTCCCAAGCCCACCCCTCCTCCACCCCAGTCTTACCACCCAGTCCCGTCCAGGACCTTCTCCCCCTCCTGCTCTCCCTCACCCCGTGTAACACCCCACTGCGGCACCGCACTGAGTCCCTCACATCGCCCCCCTCCAAAAGACCCACAGTTCTCGCAGTATGACTCCCCCAGCTACTGCAGCTCCCCCTACTGGTATGGACAGACATCGCACAGCGGCAGCCCCAGCCCGCACTCACACAGCACACACTCAAATACAGCAGTGCACGCACACAGCAACCCGCACACAAGTCCTCATGGAAACGCACATGGTAATCCACTCACAAGCCAAAATGCAAACACACACACACATATAACCCCTGTAACTCCCCACGACACTCACCACCAAAACGCACAGCCTCACCCAAACCTGAGCTCACACGCCAACACCCATCCCGCCTCACACCTCCAGAGCAACCCCCTCACCCACTCGAACCCTCACACCAGCAATCAACCCCACCACAACACGCACACCAACGCCCATCTCCCATCCCATACGCACTCAAACCCCAGCCCCAGCCTCCTCTCCCACTCGACACCTGTGCTTTACGAGGAGCGCAGCCCTCCCTCCACCATGACCGTCCACAAGCGGGATCTGACCCCCCACGCCATGAGCACAGGCCATCGCCAGGGCCCCCTGCCTCACTCCCCATATGCCAAACCTCCCCTGGACTCCTCTCCCCATCAGGAGGATACCGGTGGCTTCTCCCTGTCCCACCAACCCTACCAGGGCATGGGACACCGCTACCCCTCCCAGGTGGCTCAGGGAGGTGGGGTGCTGTGCCAACTACTGGACCCAGCCAATGATGACAGCTTCAGCGTCACCAGCCTGTAACAGCAGGTGAGTTTATTTAACCTTTATACAAACAAAAAGGCCATCAAACATTTCTGGAGGACTGTTTAATTAATGAGGAGGACCATACTTTTTTAAAATAAAAAGCACGTAGAAAGCCATGCCAAGCATTTTGAAATCAGTTCATTACCTGATAGGTAATTGGGCGTTGAAACACATTAATAGCTGTAATGTAAACAGCTGAACATTAAAAACATTAAAGTGAAATGTTTGTATCCGTTTCACAAAAAAAGCCTTATGTGATATGTATAGAGGGCCAGGTCAAAGAAAACTGTTTTTAAATTGCCTCTGCAAGACTTGTGTTTGCAAGTTGCTGCCCATTGATAAGGAGGTAATAGGTGGATTTAACTGTGCTTTATGGTAGGTGGTATATATGTTCAAGCTGTGACAGTCCATATAAATTCTTAGACTGAAGTAAAACACAGAGTGCAACAGTAGCAACACCACAGTGCAGACTTACTTATTACATTACCTTTAGAACCAAAACGAACATTGAAAAGATGTGTTTATAATGACCTGATAAAATCGTGTCAAGGTATATTTCATTCAATTCAAATGAGCTTTTTCTTTATCACTGCCAAAACAAGCACAGTCTCATATTAGTCAACTTCATCTCTTTCCCTCTTTCTTTTTTTTTCTTACAGGTGCATTCAACCCAAGCTTTTACAGATTTGCAAACATTTTTTTCTTTTTTGTTAAGGAGACTTCTTTGTGAGAGACTGTGAAATGAAGGGTGAGAATTTAGCTGCCAGCTTTGGACAGTAAAGCTTTAATTCTCCAGCACTGACAATCAAGATCAACCGCAACTTAAACACCCAAGCATGTATACACATAAATGCATACACACACACACACACACACACACAAGACACACAAATACAGACACGCATGTGCAGATGAAATCACTACCTAAACATGAATGCATAAAAATCATACATGTGCACACTCACTCACACTCTTCGCTGGAATTAGGGAATGGCCAAGAGGAGATGACAGATGACTACAAGGCTCTAAAGGACAGAGACAAACTTTTTTCTTCATTCCGTGAGTCCTGCTGTGACGCATAGAGGACTCCTTTTCCCAGCGGTCTGGATCTCACCAAATCTTTCTGGTCTTGTTCTGTACATCTGCAATATGGACAAACTTGGATCACAGTGCTCTATCTCTCTTTCTGTTTCTTTCCTCTGTCCGCTCTCAACTCCCCTCCTCTGCTAAACCAGCAACCTTGTTCTGCACTCAACTCAACAAACACTGCATTTCTGTCTCGTGCTCTAACCTGAACCACATCTGAGCCAATATCAACTTTTTAAATACCATGAGCCTTGCAAATGTCCCGCTCTGTGCACTCCTTGTGTTGTGTCCCATAAGAGAAACGTGGGCTAAACCAGTTTCTGCTCTTAAAATACCAGCATCTGTACATACGACTCCAGCTCCAAGCCAGGGGCCCCCTCTTCAACCTGAAGGTCCGTCATCAACATGCCCTCCTCAGCGTTCTGCCATGGTTTCTCTGCTCTGGGTTGGGTGGGTGGGGCCGGGTTGGGGGTGGATTTTGGGGTGGGTGGGGGTTGGGGGGGCTGCAGCATGGAAACTCAACATCCTGTGTTTTGCTGTTTTAACTACAAAGGGAAAGAGACATTGAAATCACACAATGGCCCCAAAGAGACTCTTGTTTTCTGTGTGCAAATGTGAGACAGAGGAGGTTGTGTTTACGTGACTGCAGTAATGCATGTATTTGTGGGTGCATATATGTGTCTGTGTGTGTGTGTGCGTTTGTGTGTGAGTGTGTGTGTGTGTGTGTGTGTGGGGGTGAGTGTAAGTGTGAGTGTGTGGGGGTGAGTGTGAGTGTGATGATGAGTGTGAGTGTGAGTGCGTGCCTATGGGGTCAAAAGGAGTGAAGCTCCCCAGACACCAAAGTCTTGGCGGGGCTTCATTCTTTCTTTCACTCTCTCCCTTCTTTTTTCTGTGGTCTTGTGTTGTTTGGTGGTTTTTGTGATGAAAAAATTGTATATCTGTCTGTTACATATCATGTATGTATCTGAGGTGCAAAATATTTAAATACACATTCTGTTCTTGCCATTGGTAATCCTGTCTATAGCATACTGCTTCTTTAAGGGATTAAGGGAGGTGTGTGTGTGTGTGTGTGTGTGTGTGTGTGTGTGTGTGTGTGTGTGTGTGTGTTTTAGAGCCTCCCTGAGTATTGGGTTTTGCTCAGGCTGTCTGGGACTGGGAGCGAGTGAGTTCAGTCAAGGACACAATTCGACAGGGAGTGAAAGGGAGGGGAGGAGAGGAATGGATGACGGGGAGAGAGCAGGGGAGGATGTGTTGGAGGGGAGAGAAAGAAACCAGACTAAGGAAATCAGAAAAGAGTGTCGGAGAGGTTTTAAAGCCACTGAAACAAAATGCACAAAAACGTACCGTTCCAAAATTCCTCATCCAAATAAGGAAATGTACTAAAGCACAGCACAAAGGCCCTGTGGTACAAGAGAGCTGACAGAGAGGGACCCATGCATGTCCTCACAGGGAATCTTGCTATTATACAGCAAATATTGTACAACTGCAGTGTGTGTATGTGTGTGTGTGTGTGTGTGTGTGTGTGTGTGTGTGTGTGTGTGTGCGCGCACGCGAGAGAGAGAGAGACAGACATAGAGGGTGAGAGAGAAAGAAAGCAGATGGGGGGAGTTTACTGGCTGCATATTGTGTACAGTTTGTCAACAGGCTGACTAAATAGACTCAGACATAGCTGGAGGAAATGTGTTTGCTGTGACATTCCACTGTATAGTGGAAGGGGACACGCACTGTTGAAAACACTACATGACAGACTGAGAGGAGGAGGAGGGTGCAGAGCAACAGCTCTCTATTCAGACTTTTCTTTTGTACTAAATGTCTAGAAAAATAACAGCATTTCATTTAAAATATCACCGTAATCAATATTCCGTGCTGAATTTAAACAAAATGATAGCCAACTAAATCCCACTCCCTCAGCAAATCTAAAGACATAGATCTGTCATAATCTGTCACATTCTTCTCTCAACAATCAGTGGGAGTAGAAGTATTCAGATCTTTTAACAAGTCAGTTAAAGCTGAAATATCACAATGTAAGAATACTCCATTACAAGTAAAAGTCCTGCATTCAAAACATTTATTAAGTCAAAGAATGGAAATATTATCATCAAAATGTAGCTGCTTACAGCAAATGCAGATGTATTCATTATGCAGTATAATGCCCCCTGTCTGTTTTATATATATATTACATTATTTGATTATGGATCTTTTAATATGTGAGCAGCATTTTTAATTTAGCTGGTCAACAGGGGGCTAATTTCAACCACTCTATACATTGGTGGGTTCTGTAATCTACAACCCATGAGCTAACTATAGGTTTATTGTGTAAAATGTTAATCCATTAAGTAGCTAGTAGGTCTGACTGTCAAATAAATGTAGTTAACTAAAAGGTGCAATATTTCCCTTATAACCTGTTGATTACAAGGAAAAAGGAGAATAAATATAAGTATTTATGCTAAGTAACCTGCCTCAAAGCTATGCTTAAAGTAAAGCAGCTGTTAAAAGTACTTAATTACAGGCCCCAATCTTGACTGAACTCAATTTTTCATTTCAATTCATATTTGAATACAAAAAAATGTGATTCTACATTTATGGATGTGGTATTTGGCAAGAATTAAAAAAAAATAGATTTATTAGGCTATTTACAAAAAATATATAATAGTTAGGAAAAGTGATAACCAAAACAATAGGTCTTTAAAGACAAACGTACCTTCTGTGTATATGTCAGATGTAGCGAACGTGGAAACAGCATAATTATGTGTTTGTAGTCGCAGAACCAAAATAAGTCTGTGTTTATTCATCGCAGCGTGCGTTGGTGCTTTTTTTGAGTTTCCGGAGGTAGAAGTTTCCTTCACCGTGTTTGTTAATAGATATTTAAGAGGCCCAAGTCCACGCACGCTTTCAGGGATTAATCGTTACCTACATGAGCGAGTGAGTTCAGGGCTAAATTAAAGCGCAGCCCTGTGTCAGTAAGGGCCACCAGGAATGCGCCTCGTCATCACAACTTTCCCCTGGGGGTAAAGAAGGAGGAGGAGGAGGTGGAGGTCAGGGAGGAAGGAGGAGGAGGAGGAGGAGGAGGAGGAGGAGAGACTTCTCATCTGGGACTTTCCTCACTACTCGCCAGAGGGAAAAAAAAAAAGTTAAACCACCGGGCACCGCGCCGGAGATGTTCCCCGGCGCAGCCACGCAGGAGGTATGCGGACCTGTGCGCCGACGTGGGGCCGCGGCGGCCTCGCCCTCCGCTCGGCCGCGATGCTCCTCCTGATCCCGCCGTTTCTCCTCGGGCTGCGGCTCCTCGTCGCCGGGCCACGGTCGCCTCGAGCCGGGGGGGTGGGGGCGGGCGAGGGCGAGGGCGAGGCCGCGGTCGCCTTCTCCGTTATCAGCATCGAGCCGGAGAGGAGCGCGCCCCGCGGGCGAACCCTGTCCCGGCGGGGACCGGGTCCGGAGGAAGAGGAGGAGGAGGAGGAAGGGGTGGAGGTGGAGGTGGCAGACGGGGAGAGGAGGGAGCCGACCCGAGCCTATGAGGATGAGAACGAAATCCACTGGCGCCAGGTGAGTGGAGCAGCACGGGAGATGAAGTTTAATGGAAATGTTTGGATCAGTCTTTGCATTGCTGCTGAAGAACTGATATTTATTGAATACATAACAACTATAGACTTCTGGAGGAAAAATTATATGATTTTGAATTTCATCTACAGTAGTTATATATTGAATCCTAGATGAATACGCAGCGATTTAAACCCTGTTGTTTGCCTTAACGACAACTGAAGTTGATTCAATACGTACTATAATAAAACAGAGTTAGAAGGAGGCAGAAAGGACCAAAGCCATCCAGTGTACTACACATGTTCAGCGTAGGGGTGCAGATGTGAAAAGATGCTGCGGGTTCTTTATTCCCTTTGCCCATTACTCCAGGTCAGTTTGTGCACAGTCCTGTGAATTATTACAGACATGATGGAACAGGTGAGGGCAGAGGGTGAGCGCAGCATTGACCCCCCCCCCCCCTCCCAAGACCAGAGAGAGGTGACAGCTGTTCTCTCTGTGCCCTTTGGTTGCACAGTGCTTCAACCTCCATCTGTGTTTTTGTTGTGTGGATGCCTCTGTGCCCTTTTTACCTCAGAAACCTTCCCTTCACTCCTCACTCCTCACCCCCTCGTTCTCTTTTTCCTCTCACTGACTCTTTTTCTGCCCAAGGCTAAACTCTCTGACTCACTCTGTGAATCATCACCCCCTCCTCACCACCTCCCCAAATGAGGTTGCCATGGTGACCACCGGGTTCAGTCGGAGTTGGGGGGGGGGGGTTGCTTTCTTTGACTGTGTGTGCTTGTATTTTACAGTGCCTCAGGCAGATGTCTTACCAGCAGGACTGAGGTCAGAACCTGTGACCTGCCTCCTCAGCCCTCATACCTGGGGCAGGGGCTGCAGCAGACACACTTACATGCATTACTGTCACTCCTATGCATTATTATTCACCCCCACCCCGACCCCCGTCCACATTCCTAAGAATCTGCCGTCAGTCCTTTGCCCTGCAGTATCAATACACTGATTTGTTCTGTATGTCTGTATGTTGCCAGGTTGGATCCAGAGAGCTGGTGGTGCAGCCGTGGGCAGCCGACAACCCGTCATTCACAGCAGAACTCAGTCGTATCATCACATATATCACCAATTCGCAGGTAGGTTTCACAGCAGAACTCAGTCGTATCATCACATATATCACCAATCCGCAGGTAGGTTGCACAGAACATGGCATAAAACATAGTACTGCAGTCAAATAAAATCGTCTTGCCTTTTAAAAAAAAGTTGTCATTCACTGAAGTGAAAACAACAAAATTAAAAAAAAAAATCTCATTAAATTTTAGTGATTGAAAATGTAAAGAGCATCAGCGTGTGAAGTGTCTCAGTGCCCTTTAAAGGCCCCCTAATGTCATCAACACTATTTGTACACTAATGATCTATATTTACCATATATGACGCATTTTAACTTTGTGAAACTGTTATGTTACGAAAACTCTTAAATGAAATACTCCGTAAAGTTACAAAGGAACCGTGTATTACATCTGTAGGCAATGTAGTTCTGTTGACCCTTTGGATCAAAGTTATGTCTGCCAAGATCAGCATGTTTTCACCTCTCAAATAGTATCATTTCAATAATTTTTACTGGCTAGAAGAGGCATAGTCTTAGCACAAAAAAAATCTGGGAAAAGACTGGGAAATGGAACTTTTTTTTGTGTGTATCAGGAAAGTTTTTTCCTCTCTTTCTTTTCCGTCTTTGTAATCATCCTGAGGATCGGGGCCCTGATCCTCATACTGACAATCACCAGTCCAATATATAAGGCCATGCTTGAAGGTCTCAGCCTCATGAGGGACCTACAGATGCTGTAGCCAGGAGTTAGATCTTGCCAAGACTTAACACTAATCAATAAAACTTCACTTTTTCAACTACTTCTACTTCTCCAGCTCACTTTTTTTGCTTCTACCACTGCAGTCTTCCAGTGTGGGGGTTAATATAGGAGTAATATGATCAGTCAGGCACTGTCAATATGCTGGCAGCAGAATTCTGCCAAATCTGGAGCCAGTAAAGCCTTTCACTTCCAGACTGGAAACTCCCGAATAAGAGTTATGACTTATGTAATACCAAGTGCTGGGGAACTTGAGGGGAAAATTATATATCTCCTGAATAACCCTAGTATATTGTTTTTTATCCAGTACCTGCTAGAAATTAAAATGACTCTCAAATCTTTACTTATGTCAACATTGTCAACCGAATCTAAAATATAAGTCAATTTTACCTGCATTGTCTACTTCACTTAAAGGCATTTGAAATTCTTGCTTATTTAACTGTATTGTCTTCATACATTTCACAGGACAGGCTTTCGCAAATCTTTTCAACTTTCTGTCCTCGTAGTTTTATGTGAATCTTGTGTAAGACTGTATTCAGACCTCTGTCCATTCCATCTCATGCGACCTCTCTTCTCCTGTCCCGCACCCAGCTGAACTGCTCCAGGGTTTTATCTCCAGGTCAGACTCGGGCATCGCAGCACCCCGCGGCCTCCCACCACTGGCTGCTGTGCGCTGAAGACTGGCTCCTTCCAGCTGCAGACGGACCCTGCGTTGCATACTCCTTCAGGTGTGCCCATATGTCTGTACAGTATGTACATGTGTTGGTGAAGGTGCCGCGGTTTTTATGCATGCATGTCGTTGGCAGAGTTGGGATAAAAAATGCAATGCATGTTTAATCATGCATGTAATGATCTTCAAACCACCACTGAGCTCCCTTTCCTCTCTGTCTGTCTCTTTGTGTGTTTTTTTTTTTTCCTTTGTCTCTCTAGTATGGATGGAAGAGATGCAGACTTTCTAAAGACTGTGTCAGGGCTAGGGTGTGAAGTGCACTGTTTTGATCCAAGCAACTCCAACACATCTGATGGTCACCTTGGCAACAGTTTGGCTAGTAACCACGGCGATGGAGGTGTGGTCAGCCAGCACAAGATGTGGCTGGAGTGGCGCGCTCCAAGGAGGCGCAAGCACAAGACAAGAGGAAGCCTGGGTAGTGTTTCTCAAACACTGGCAGATATCATGGCAGCTCTGGGACATCACACAGTAAGAAAGACACACACACACACAAATCTGGAGAAACAGTACCAGACAAACATACCTTAAGAGTCTTTTCACTCCAGCATACCCAGAAAGCTCTCTTACTTGTGCGTTCCCATGGCAACAGGGCTCTGCGCCATCCCTGGCTGCCATGGCAACAATTTCAGTGAGTGAATCACAGGCTTGCACGGTTACATCCTGTGGCCACAAGAGGGAAGTACATACCCAGAGTTTGAGCATGTGTTGGTCGACAGAATAAGAAGTACTTCAGTATATCCATTTTGAAACATTTGATAATGATTTCAGTTTGATTTTCAAATATTTGGATACAGTGATTAAGCCTGCGATAACAAAAAAAAAACAGGAATGCTGTGGAAAGCAGGAGGGCTGGAAAACATGAAAAATTAGTATGATATTATTGTTAAAATAGACATTGACATGAATTGTACTGAATATGGACAAAATGTTTACGATTGTTGCCAAAACAAAAAACCAAAACAGCAGTTACCTGATATGTTTAGCATGGGTGTGTCAATGACTTCTCATTTTAAGAGCACAATAGTACCATATTCTGAGTTTGAAATTTTAAAAGTAATTTGTAAAACACTTTATTTTTATTGATTGTATATGATAATTATTATGCAGTCCTAAAGGACAAAATTGATTTTTTTACTCTCTTCTCTATATTCTTTTTTCTCCTTAGGTTCAGTTTTTGTATGCTGACCTGCTCAGTGCTGAGTGGCGAGTTTTCCAGAACTGGATTGAGTCAGGAACTCTGCAGAGTGTCCATCATCTGATTGCCACAGTGCACCTGCAGTGGGCAGGCTTTGAGGTGGGAGGAACGGATGAGGAAGTGCTCCGCTACTGGTTCAGCATCTTACAGGGTCTCCAAGCGTCTGGACTCAAGCTGGTCCACAGCTCTGTGGGAGAGGGTCGCAGTGTCCTAAAACGGACAGTTGCAAATGCTCACAGCTCCTACACACTCAGCTGGGTCAACACGAGACACTGACACCGACACCGACATGTGACATGGGCATGGGTGTACTCACATTACTAGACATTGTGGATGGCCTCAAACAAAAGGGGGGGGGGTGAATAGTTAGTAGAGATTCTTACAATAAACTTTTTCCACTCTCGTTTCAGGCACATACATTTCTTAACATGACATCTCCCTCTAGTGGGAATGAAAAGATCTCTCTTCTTATGACTCCACCCTCTGAGGGAAATCTGTTGTGTCTCAACATAATACTGGTTAATGCGTTCAAATATGTTACAGAAGAGGGATTTGCTGATTTAACTGTGCAACAGTAAATAATATAATTGTTAGATCTGCAGATTTCATTTTGTTTTACTTGTAATATAAAAAGCAGGTGATATGTGTAAATTGTGGCCACTACTGAACTGTGTCCTAATTAGTCCTAAATGCCAAACAGCTGTCTGGCAGGGACCAAGACATTTTCCTTTCTTTTCTTTTTTTAGTTGAGCCATAACCCTGTGATTTTATCAAAAATATCTAATATTATTATAATGCAGTACAACCCATTTTACATTAAGTGAGTGCAGCTGTAGTTTGAATGTAGATTCAACAGATTATTTGATGTATTTATGCACATCCCTTGGGGTCTTATAATGTTCTTATGTGCAATAATTGTTTATGTTGAAGAAAAGCTTAAATTATACTGGGACTGATAACTATTTAGAAATTCCTCCATTTTACTGATGCTTTATGCACTGTGCTGTGTACTGTATAACAAAGAAGAGAACACTGAAACCACAAAAAATTTGCATTTATAACGCAAATGCAGAAAAGCCAGGCAATGTCTAAACAGAAACATAGTATATAGTAATGCTTATGTCTGTAACAGGGTTGATAAAACTACCAAAGATTTGGGAGAAAAAGTGATAAAATATGAATTACACCAACATCATGCAATCACCCATATTACAGAGATGGCTCTATAAGTAGATAAGCATACGAATGAATAATCATGATTGATGTGGTACCTATGCTGATTATAAGTGTGTGCAGGTGTGTCATTTGAATAAATATTAAGTGCAGTTATTCAGTATCCTTGCTTTTGTTTTCCTTTAAAATTCATTTGCACTATTTCCATAAGAAAAAAAAAATATAAAAGAAGCGGCTTAACATTTTTATCCCAAAAAACAAATACACCTACACCCTGGAAACACTGCGAGACGAGGGCCTATAATTACCAACCACTATTGCAACATTCAAACAAACACGTTGTCTCGGTGACTTTGTTTGCCACATAGTCACAGGCTTCTGGGTCAACCTAATAAAAATAAAAGAATATGGGGATGGAGGCTTAATCCTCCCACCGTGAAGCCCGCGAACCTCCAGCCAGTCCCGGGCTGGGTTCGAGGTAAAGGGACGGGTCTTGACACTGGCCCGGGACAGCTGTTTACCCACCTGGGCGCCTCCTCTCCGGGCCGGGACCCGATGCCAGTCATTCCTCGGACCCGTTCCAGCTCGCTCGGAGCGCGGAGGCAGGAATGCGGCCTCCGCCCTCCGCTACGCAAACTGCGCAGCGTCCGCCCGCCCGCCCGCCGCCGGTCAGGGTGGAGTCTGCGCTCTCTACGTTGAAATTTCCACATCCTGTTCTCAGCGGGGGCCGCGGCGGCCAATCAGCTCCGAGGAACCGAGGCCGCTCGACCAATCAGAAGTTCGCAAACCCGGGACTTCTGGGATCGGCTCCGCTCGTCCGCGTACTGCACCGCTCAACGTTTCTTGTGGAAATCTTGAGATAAGACAACAACCAGCGGCTGTAGAGAGACTCTAGAGTCGCCAGTTTTTGACGGTAAGCAAAGTATGTTCGTCCAGTGTTGTTTTTCGCGGAGCGAAGGACGCGACAGTTCTTTTGTTTGGCCGTTCCTTCGAGATAAGAAAGCGCCTACAAATTACTTCCTGCTCTGACAAGGCCGAGATCCCAAGTTACAGTTCGGTCCTCAGCTAATGATGCGGGCGTAAAAGCGCAACGTTTCCCGCTGCCGCTTTATCTATCTTCATCTCATTCGGGAGTAAGTTCGCGGTGCGGCCACGATAACAAACTTCCGACCTCACTGGTTTCGGCTTGTCAACGTGACAGGGGAGGGAGGGGAGGGGGGGGAGGCGATCGTCCGGTAAGTTACCGCCGAGCGCACGACTAAAGCACGAACCGCTCGGAGACGCGTCTCGGCCGGACGCGGCTGCGACGACGCGGCCTCGTCCCGACAGAACCGGCCGGAGCCAGAGGAGAGCGACTGGACCGGCGGGGGGACGCCCGCATCGCCACTTCTCTGTTCCCCTCGGAAGCCCCGGCGTCAACGCGAAGCGCTCGTAAGTTAAGCAACCGAAAGGGGGAATAGGAAGCGGCGCAGGGTGTAGTTGGAGCTGCGGCGAGTTAACCTCCGCCCGCTCTCTCGCCGTCCTGTAGCTGGGTCACCGCAAAACCTCCGGGCTCCTGCGGGACTTGGCGTTTTCCGAACAGATTCCATGTGGCACTGTGGCCGCTGCTTCTTTTTGTGGAGAGATGACGCCCGAGTATTACATACATGCTCTGACTAAAAGCTCAATATGGTTTTTAAATGGTGACTCCACTGTAAGCAGGCTGGTGCAGAAGTATTGCCCCCCCCAAGTCCCCCCCCCCCATCTTTTGTCTGTAATTTTCCAGTTTCTTTCACATGAGCTGGGTTGGATTTTTGGGTGTTTGCTGAGAGGAGCAAAGTTTCAGTTTTGCTTCTGCTTTAGCTCTGTCTGGCCTGGTGTTTATTTAAGTCTGTCTGTGTGTGTCACATGAGTATGAGACTCTATTTGGGCTTCAAAGATTATTTTCATTTCATTCAATTTGATTAATTTTGTTAAATCTATAAATTGTCCTAAACCGGTGGAAAAAATACACATCATGATGTCCTGTTGTTAAAAGATGTTTTCGGATATTCCAGCCAACAGTTCAAACTCAAAAATATTAATTTTAGAATGATGCAGAAAATAAACAAGCGGCACATATTCACATTTTAGAGGCTGGAACCAGTGCATAGTCTTTTTTGCCTGATATGTAACTTAATTGATTATTCAGTTATTGAAGTTGTGGATTAATTATCTACCCAATTATCAACAAATTAACTTAACTGAGATCTAGACTTCAGTATCACAGATGTTGAAGTAGATGGTAATACATCTCCACATCAATGCTTCAAAGGCTTTGCCATAGTCTCTTAGTGTTTCAATGTCTTTGCCTCAAATGACCTTCTTTCCTTTCCCCACAGGGTTGCCCCCCCACCCAACACACCCCACCATGCCTTTGGTGACGAGGAATATAGAGCCGCGGCATGTGTGTCGCCAGACCATCCCAACCAACATTCGCAGTGAGCTGGAATGTGTCACCAATATCAGCCTGGCCAACATCATCCGCCAGCTTGGCAGCCTCAGTGAGTTTGTGTGCGCTTGTGTGTGTGTTTGGGTGTGTCGACTAAAATATGGTGTGAATGATTCATTACACGCGGCAGATGTGCGTGATGTGTATGTGTTTGCAATAGTTTTGTTTTTATGTGGAATGAACATCCGTCTAATGTGCATGTGTGATACAGCTACTCTGATCTGTACAAATCCTGAACCCGTTTGTGTCTGTGTGTTTGTAGGTAAGTATGCAGAGGATGTGTTTGGGGAGCTGTTTGTCCAGGCTGGAGCATTTGCCATCAGAGTAAATACATTGGGAGAAAGGGTGGATCGTCTGCAGGTCAAAGTCACCCAGCTGGACCCCAAAGAGGAGGAGGGTAAGTAGCCTCACATGTCACTGTTACTTCTACTACTTATGTGATTATTAAAGTAGTTCATTTGATTGAATACAGCTAAATATAACATCAAATTTAACATAATAAACAACCAGTAATATTCTCTCTGTTTCATCTGTCCGTTTCTCTCAGTCTCTCTCCAGGCCATCACTACCCGTAAGGCCTTCCGTAGCAGTGTGACCCAGGATCAGCAGCTGTTCACCAGACCGTCTCTGCCAATGCCTGTACAAGACACCTACACGACCTGTGATCCACCCCCACCTCTGAACCACCTCAGCCAATATCGGTAGGACTCAGTCGACACACGAACACACATCCAGGGCTCATATTCATTCACTAGAGCATAATGTGAAGGGAGTAGTAGGACCATGAGGATGCACATGTGCATACAAGGAAGCACAAACATTCATGTTGTATTTTTGTAATGCCTATGCATTGAAACCTGCCTCTCTGATGCATATGCTTTCAAACCTCTACAAAGGGTGGATCTAGGGTTTGGACTATAATTTTGTGTGTTTGTCTCACTAAAGCTCAGTCTTCAATTAAAGCCAGAAAGGACTATTGCAGAATTACAATATTTGTGATGTCAAATATCAGAGAAATATCAAACAACAGCTGACATGTTGCTAGGACACATGTTGGCTACTTTGATAGAATTCTTTGGATTCATAATACTGAAAATGTATAGTTTACTACATTTTAAGTAGTAAACTTGTATGTGGCCAAGTAGACTTTGTTACACTTAATGGTAAATGGGTCTGGATCATTCATATTAAATGTATATTGCTCTGCTTGTAAGTGTATTTAACCAGATATATTGAATCAGAGGAGCAGTGAAGAAACTCTGTGGGGGAAAATAATAACTTTATGTGTCACAACCCTGCTGACATACATCAATTAGATCCTTTATTAATTAAGCACAAGACATGACTTGTCATCAGAAGCATGACTAATTAGAAACCAAAACACAAGGAGGATATGGTGGTAGAGGTGGTTAGAATAATCAGTAACCCCAGCAATAATAATCAGTAACCCCAGCAATGGCATCAGTGATATCCAGAGTGAGAGCGCAAGCTTGTCCAAATATAATATAATGACTAGTTTATATGTGAATTTGATATTAATTTGACCATGACAGTTTGGCAGGCATACTTGGTACTATGGAAGTGACAAAGGAAATAGCCTGTTTCAAGTTAAGGCCTCTTATGTTGAGCTAAAACTGGAGGTGTTACACATTGTGACAAAAGCAGATAAAGATCTGCCTGCAGCCACTTAATGTTATACATGCCTGTGCACATAAATGTAACCATTTATAATGGTTTTAAATGGTTGTCTGCAGCGAGGATGGGAAGGAGGCCCTGAAGTTTTACACTGATCCCTCCTACTTCTTTGACCTGTGGAAGGAGAAGATGCTGCAAGACACCAAGGACATCATGAAGGAGAAACGCAAGCACAGAGTGAGACGCATAAACAGGCTCACGCACAAAAAAGCATTAGTCGCTGAGTTGAAACAAGTTAACAGTGGTCACATCATATTAAAAGTATTTGGATCCAATGCTCATCTTACCCCCCCCCCCCCCAACTGTCTCCTCTCTGAGTAGAAGGAGAAGAAAGACCATCTGAACCAACGGACACTCAATCCTCGAAAGATCAAGACCAGGAAGGAGGAATGGGAACGTCGCAAGATGGGAGAGGAGTTTGTGGTGCCAAAGAATGAAATGATGTAAGTTGAGAAACTGCTTGAAGTTAATAGAAGTCTCCTCAGGTTAATGGAGTGTTCACTGGTACATAGTTGTGATTATCCACAGACCCCAGAGGCTTGTGAGTGAATTTAAGCAATAGCCTCAAATTAATGCATAATGAATGCATTATTTTTTTCTTTACTTAACATGTAAAAGTACAGAACTGCTACTCACATTGAAAACTCTACTTTCCTCCTTCTTATCAGCCAATCTGTACACAGTGATATGGGTGGTATGTCCTGTCTGAAAATGTTCTTAGGGGTTTGGGCGTGGTGTTATAGGCAAACAGCAGTAAACACATCAGGCCTTCATTATTTTTTTTAATGTTGCGTGTGACACATAGTGATCACTGTCAAGATATAAATAGGCTAGAACTTGTGAAAACAAGTATCTTGAATTAGACTCACATTGAGAGTTTACTAGGATTAATTTTTTATGGGTTCTTTTCTGCTCTATATTATTTATTGTACATTTTTTCTGGCTATATGACCCCCAGTGCTAAGTCTGTTTTACAAGTGATTTTCCCATGTCATTTTATTGCAGAAAAGTCACATATTATACCTTTTAAGTTAAAGCCAACCTCTTACTGCCGTTTAAGTCAATGCAGTTTATGTACTTGATCATTTTAATAGCTATATGAACCAGTCACCACTAGTGTCAGTGTTACTATTTGTGTCTGCTGCTTTAAAAGCATTCATGATACTTTCTCTTACGTTGTTCATTGTAAATGTTCATAATCAAAGAGCACATGACCCAAAACCGCTAATTAAGGTCGTAAATGCCACACTTCATTTGTATGATCATGTTTCAGAGAGCATAGATGGGTTACCTTATTTTGGGCAGATGGTGATGTCTTGAATTTTGTTTTAAGGAATTCTTCCGAGGGTCTGAACGGCAGTATTGGATCTGGAGATGGCTTCACTTCTGAGGGCCTTGAGCAGAGCACCGGCTCCTACGCCTATGATAGCGGCTCCCCTCTTCCTGCACCTGGCTCTGATGACTTCCTGCCCCCTCCACCTCCAGATATAGCGTATGTAACATCACGCATAAAAGCCTACACATACTGCCATCGCACTGCCATCCCCCATACACATTCTGTCAAGGTTATAGGAGCAGAATTATTCGTACACTCACGGTTCACTTTCAGCCTGTGATTCTTATGTGAACATGAGCTTATGAAGTTGTAGTTGCGAAGAAATTGAGGGTTAATTTAATTTACCCTTTTATCTCTAACTTCAGCTCCATTGTTTGCAGGTACAATGATGGGCAGTATGGAGCACCAACCCAGAAGCGTGTGAGCGTGCTCAGTCCAACCCACCCACCTCCTGCTCCCCCTTCTTCCCTGCCCAACTCCCGCCCCAACCTTGCTCCTCCCCCTGCACCTCCTCCCCCTCCTCCACCCTCTGGTTTTGGGGCTCCCCCACCTCCCCTGGCCCGACACCCCCACCCCTCCTCCTCTCTCTCTCCTCTCCCCGGCCTATCCTTCCCCCCCCACCACCCTCCACACCCACCCTGCTCTGGCTCTCCCTCTCCTCCCTCCCCCCCACCACCTGTAGCCTCCTCCACCTCCCCCTGGCCCTCCTCCCCCATCCTTTGATAACTCTGCTCCTGCTCCTCCCTCTGGTGGTGGGGTGGCACCAAGCTCTGCTCCCAAACCACAGCCAGCACCAGCCAGTGACGCTCGCAGTGACCTGCTGCAGGCCATCCGACAGGGTAAGACACAACAGGAAACAGATCAGTCCTTACTGCTGATTGGCTGAATCACATTTGAAACTGGGGACACAAGCAAAGTACTCAAAACAGCAGTCTGTATAACCACTGATTACAACGTGCTAAGCAGCAGTCTTATTACTAGTCTTATTACTTTAGTTTGACAATATATGTAACTCATTTCAGTGCACATTACACTTTGTTTAATCTACCCAGTGAGGTAAAATATAGCAATATCACCTGACGGACTGTGTTTTGAAATGTTGTCACTGTGTTGCTGATGAGTTAGAAACAGTGGTTGAAACTAATCAAGTAAAAAGTCAAGTACCATACTCAAGCACTATTATACACTATATAGTATGCAATGTAAGTATCCAAGTGTACCATAAAAAATGGGGACCAACTCGTAACAACATGGCTCCATAGCACGAATGTTGGCCAAGAACTCTACAGAGTATGCTTTAAATATGTTTTTTAAAGTCAAATCCTCAATGTAGACCAAGTATTTTTACTCGTTGGTACTACTTTAATCTTAAAATAGAGTATGATTGTGTGTGATTACATCTCCCACCAATGGTTAGGTAGAAAACATATCTTTGTTTTAAATAACAGCATTTATTGCATGCAAAATGAAACTTGAGAGATATTACACACCTGTGAGCTCCCTGATTACCACAAGATCTGATACAGTAATCAGTGATATGAATACTTTTAACAGGAGAGATTTCACTACTTAAAAACACCTCTATGCATTGATACTTCACAGTGTCTCTGTCAAATGAATGACAGAAAGCTGCTTGAAGACTATGTAGTTGTCTGGCATGCACTCATCCTAAATGTCTAATTAACTCCTCCTTAGGTTTCAACCTGCGGAAGGTGGAGGCACAGAGGGAGCAGGAGAAGCGGGATCACTTTGGCAACGATGTGGCTGCCATCCTGTCCCGTCGTATTGCTGTGGAGTGCAGCGACAGCGAGGATGACTCTTCAGAGTTTGACGATGACGAGTGGTCCGAATGATCCTGATCAATCATTCTCTTTCTCTTTCACTACCACCTTTGTATTTCTCCTCAGCCTTAAACAACATCAGAATATATACGTTCAGATTACATTCTTAAGTACCAGGGGAGAAGAGGGCCATATTCTGTCGTTGTGTGTGAGTGAGACAGTTTGAGAGCATGTGTGCACATATGTAAATGTGACCTATTACTAATCACATTCCTTGGCTCATTTATTTCAATTTATCTGAAACGATTCCAATCAGAGATGCAAAATCTGAAGATGAGACTGAGTCTGCCTGGTTATGTCCCAGTCTGTCATTGCTATAATTGGATGACACGCCGCTATTTTTGATGTGAGAGTGTTGTGTGATGAGATGCACTTCTCCCTGCTGACTCTGTGCGTAAACACATCATCTCTGTCCTTATCTTAGTGTCTGTTAGAATCAGGTGCCCTTTGCCTCAGGCCAAGCGCCTGATTTTATCTGCTTTAGTATAGCATGGCAAAGGATAATAGAGAGGGAGTACACACACACACACACACACACACACACACACACACACACACACACACACAGGCAACCTCTTCTACGCACAATATTTGTACAAACTCAGTGGAAAGACACAAGGTGTTGACGTCATAACGTCATAACATTCTCCCTCCCTCATTCATAGATTATACGATATATATGTAAAGTACATATGGAATATCAAACCAAATCTACTGAAGATAATTAATGCAATCACTTTAAATTCCCTCTTTGCATAGTTTTTATCACTTTTCCTCCTTTCCCTTTTATATTCCTTTTTTTTTTGTAGTTGTCATGGGAACAATTGACTTGTGGATGAGACAGGGTTATAGCTTATAAACAATTTCATGAATTAATTATTCACTCTGATGGGGGAAGTATTGGCTCATGTCAGAAGCCCGCAGTGTTTGATGAGATAAGCATACAGAGCATATGTCGACTTTTAACACAAATACCATGATTCATTTTGTACTGTTACGAATTTCTTCCTGTGATTTTTATTTTTGAACTTTTCTAGGAATGAACCAAGCTCTGATGCTTTAATCACTGTGGTCTGTGTGGAATCAGGCAGCCTTTTGCCTTATCCTGCTGCCTGATAAGTGTGTGGGGTTTTATTTGTTTGTTTGTTTGTTTTTGTTTGTTTGTTTGTTTTTTAGGTTTATTTTGTTCATCCACAGTGGTTGCTGATCAGTGTCTTCCAAAAAAAAAAAACAGCTGCCATTTATGAGTCAAATGTAGAACTGACAGTTGTATATTGTGGACCACATATTTTTCAAGTGCCTTTAATTTTAAGTCTGCTTGTGTTTAAAGAACAGTCACACAGCATGCTTAGCCAAAGTTCTGTTTCTCCTGCCTTGAATTTCCAAATCATTATAAATATTTCAATAAAGATAGAGTGAATTACACCGAGTGTTTAGATTTCTTCTTTGTGCAAAAGTTTGAATAGCATGTGTGTTGTGTTGTTTTAGATAACAGGTTTCCAAGTATGTCAAGCCTTGGTTAGTCTTTGTCTCGCTTTATCCGTGACGCATGCCCTTTATGTCAGAGTTAAATACCTTTTCTCAGTGCCCAATGCTGAGTTTGGAAATGAAACATCCGATAATAATGAGTAGGAGGAGAGGAAAAACCTCTTGCATAATCACAGCGTGCTCATACCAAGGTTTCCTTGTAGATTTTAAAAAGGACACGGCGGGTGTAGGGTGATTGTATTAACGCTGAAGATTTCTTTGGACACCAAATAATTTAGGTTACAGGAATAGCGAGCTGCGGTCTGCCTAGTTGAGTTAAAGAGTGTGAAACGCTAAAAGCCTCAGTGGCAGTGAAGAGAAGAGCGCTGACATCACGCAGTAGGAAAAAAAACTCACATTTTTTATTCATCAGTATAAAATATTCATTCATTTCAAAAAGGTTGTGCAACATGAACATATGGTCAGTACATTTCAAAGTGCCTTTAAAAGTGCAAAATAGAATCACGAAGATCTAGAATGCTTGTTTTCTAGACATTCAAGTAAATAAAATTGGGCTTTGGATCTCATATGTCATTACACTGTGGCTAGACTTACATTTAAAACCCTTCCCTCCTTTCATCTTAAAGTGCAGATGGTCACTAAATCCACTCTTTATGAGGTGGGATAAATATATATCATGTCCTTGTGATTGTTTCATTCTGGGGATCCAGTGCAGCTACAATTGACTGTGGATGAGGCACAAAGGACACACAAGACAGAACATTTCATCTTTGTGGCAACAGCAGAACTGTTCCAACATGGCTGCCAGCCAGCACAGCACGGTACATTCTGATCTGCGGAAGGACGTCTTCTCTCAGAGAAGTACTGCCTGTGTGCGTGGGATTGTGTGTGTGAGACTTCATGTTCTGGATCTGGATGACAGTCAATGCTGCTATGTGCATATCTTGGCAAACAGACAGTGATATGTCTAGCGTAGATTGTGTGTTGGTTTGGCAGTCTACACATCGACAGGGTAGTGTGTGTTTGTGTTGTGTGCGTATCTCTGGGGGCAGCAGGCCTGGAGCAGCACTTTGCGAATGTCTTTATTTCTTAAGCTGTAGAGTATGGGGTTCAGCAGGGAGCTGCCCGCCGCTGGCACCAAGGTGGCATAGGTGTACAACGGAGGGCTTGATGCGTCTCCCAGTAGCCCCCAGAGGGAGAAAGGCATCCAGCAGCCCACAAACACACTGAGGACCAGGATCAACCGAGAGAAGCCCCTCCCACTGCCATGTTTGCTTGCATATGATTGGTTGGCTGGGAGGAAGTGCCTTTGGGTAGCGATGGCGTGGGCATGCCGCCTTGCCACACGGCAGATTCCAGCGTACAGTTGCAGGGTTACCATGACAACCACCAGGAAGCCACCACAAAGCAGTGATAGGTATGTCCGGGTCAGAGGTCGTGCCACAGAACAGGAGTCTGGCTCTCCAAGACAGTGCCAACCCATTGCTGGTCCTGCCCCAATGACACATGCACCCAACCAGACCAGCAGCAGGAGGAGAGCAGCTCTGCGACGTGATTGGCCTGAGCCATAGGTGAGGGCGTGGCTCAGAGACAGGTATCGGTCCAGAGCCACACCCATCAGGCTGCAGAGCGAGGCAGTCAGTGATGTCACCAACAGTCCTGAGGTCAGCAATTCTGACCAATCACTGGGCTCCACACAGAAAAGGAAGAGGAAGTGAAGAATCAGAGCAACACCTGCAAGGAGATCTGCCAGTCCAAGGCTAGCCAGCAGCAGAAAAACAGGGGCGCGTAGAGACGGGGTGGCCAAGATGGTGGTCACAACGATTGCATTCTCAGTGGCTATGACAGTTCCTGAAACGCACAGGGCCACGCCCCAAACTGTGAGGGGCGGGACCTCGTATGGAGATGAGCTATCCATCTGGTCCACAGGGAATAAGGGGTCTGCACCTGAGGATTCATCCCAGCCCAGGTCAGAGGCGTTCAGGATCATGGCTGGTCAGGAGTCAAACAAAAACAACCTAAGAAAGACAAAAAAGGAGAGATGTGTTTGACATCAGCTCTGATCGGTGATTAGTGCGTCTCTATTTGTACATTAAACAGCTTTTCCTTGACCAGAAACCATGGTGTGAGACCACTGGAGGCCAGACGACCTCAGGTAGAACAGAAGAAGCTTTAAGAGGGTGATAGAATACTTAAGATCTTTTAGTCTTTTTATATCATATTCAGGTATTAAAAAAAGAAGATTTATTTAGTTTATATGTATTGGGACAAATGCCTTCACGGTATTTACAACCTAACTAATTTAAAGGCTAAACCCATCCTGATGTGGATTTAGGCTGTAAATTAGTTATCATTTAATTCAAAAGATATAAAACATTAAAACATAGATAGAAATATGCACTATAGCAAACCACCAACCAATAGATATGTTCTCCTTTATCAACGATCCCATACATATATACATGAAATGCTAATATATATATATATATATATATATATATATATATATATATATACAGTAGGGCTTATACTGCTGTTTTTGAAAAGTCAGTGACGTCACCATCTGTAGTCTTGCAGGAAGTCACGCAAAGTTAATCAATATGTTTGCCTAATCCAACGCGGCAGCCAGAGTTACCACAGCATCAACTAATGCATCATTACGCCACCATCCATTAAACCATCACTAACACGGCTGTTTCCCCTCCACTCTCGGGTTCATCCTGTTCACATTTCAGGACCAAATGTCTCCAGACTCCCTTCCAGATTGATCTCGGGAGCCAAACTCTGAGGTTTTCCCTCTTGTTGATGTCCAAACATGCTGTTCAACTACAGACGCTACGGTATTTAAACAGATTCTGCTGCGTATCAGAGGATTGGGCAACAATTCGCCTGTTACAGGGTTAAGATGCTTGTCGTCTGGTAAAGTTTCTTAACTGCACGTCAAAATTGTAGTGCATTTTGAGAGGAAACACCACATCTTAAATCTCATGCAATAATCAGATTTCTAAGATTATTTTTGGTTTGCTCGTACAGGAGGATTTTTTAAAAAATGATTCTTTCATCCTCTGCCTTCTCACATCTCAGAGTGAGGAGGTATATCCCACCTCCTTCTGGAGAGGATCCTGTTGTATAATACGGTTGCAGGTTGACTGCACCACCGAGGATGTCCCCAACACAGGCACGCACACGTGAACACGCGCGCACCGCACGGACACATATGCATGCATATATGCAATGGATTATCCATTACCGCAATTTACCTTATTGGCACGATTCCGTGCTTCCTTCGCGGGAGTTGAGCAGGTCTGGTCTCTTACAAGATCCAAGCCAAGCGACGGAGCTCAAGGGGGACGCTGTCAAGCTGCAACCGATGGTCGGCAGCGGTTCGGATGACGAGGACGGTGGATCCACGTGTGCAGCCCCGCGGCTCCTGTCTCCATCAAAGTTGCGCCAAACTCTCCCTCGGCGTATCCCGCAACTCTCTTTCTCTTCCGTCTTTTCGCAGCACGTCCGGGAGGCAGAATGGATGCTCTTGCGCGCGGACTCATCCACAAGAGAGCCTGTCTGACGTCAGCGATCGGGAGGCCCGACCAATCAGGGGCCGGGGCTGAGGCTGCGGGAAGGGTGTGTGTGTGTGTGGGGGGGGGGGTGTGTGCATGGAGTAATTTCATTCAGAAAAATGCGGCATCTCTGTCGCCCCTCCCATTGCGGTTCACTCCTGCTCTCATTTCTTGTAAATAGTCACCGCCGATAGACGCCCCCTCCTCCCTCAGAGTTTCTCAATCAGACCCAGGCCTGCTTGAATGGGTCGATGCGGCTTCGTATCGGGCTGCGGGGACGGAGCCCGGGGCTGGCGCTGTCCGCGGTGCTGAAGCGCATCGGGATGACTCACGGGGAGACGTCCTGCAGAGGAAGATCGATCTGTGTCAGGCAGACACCTCAAGTGAAGATGTGATGTAATTACCTCTTCCCATAGCCCAAACTCAGCTATGGCTCCTATTCTTGACATATTATTACTATTATCATTATTATTATTATCATCATCATCATTATTATTGTTATTATTATCATTATTCTTACTATTATTATTATTAGTGACATAATGGGGGTTGGTAATAGTGCACTGAGAGTGCATTCTTACATGTACAGAGATGGACAGAAACAATAGCCCAGATATAATAACTCAGTCTAATACAACATGTGCACAAACAGCAGCTTCTAAATTAAACAGACCTGAATAAACAACCCTCTGATTTCTGATTTTCTGATTTTTTTGGGGGGGGATTTTTTTTTAAATTGGACATTATAAGACATGTGATCTAACGGCCCCCATAGCCGTTTTAAACATTACAGGACTGCGCTTGTCTGGGTAAATGGGGATTTGTGATTTTGGTCTGGGTCGCAGTGGGGGGGGGGGTATCCTGTACTCAGTCCTGTACTCAGACAAAACCAGCAGTTTCATCTGTATTGCTTGTTATCTCACACATTGATTTGTCCTTGATGAAGACACAAACCCTTGTCCTGCTTCACGAGGGCGGCAGGGATGGGGAGGGATGGGATGGGGGGGGGTCATGGCTTTCCCGGTTGATAGTGAGCGTGGGTGCTGCAGGTTGAGCCGAACATCTGTCCGCGTGGTCGCGCATATTAATGCGCCAACACGGGGGAATCTCGCCCTGCTCGAGCCATATTAGGACACACTTCCTGCCGATAACCCCCCCCCTCCTACGTCACTGAGAGGATCTGAGGTGCAACACTTGACACCTTCAGAAACGAAGCCCGCATCGTGCAGCTTCTTCACATTTCTGCAGCATTAAAGTTGTTTTTCTGACCCGAAAATCTGCTTCTCCTCGTTTTTTTTTTTTACAAGCCTAATTTGAAATTGCCACTTATGTACAAAACATATTATTGGAATATTTAATATCACAGCAAATGCTTTACTGAAGGGGTATTGTATGAAATGCCCAAGTGATTTCCCCGTCTAAAGCTCGGTAAACTGTGATCAAGTCTTATTTTTCCCCCCTTGGGCTCATGTCTTTTATTCAGTTATACTTCATACGCATTTGTACTAATACTCAGAAATCGTCTCGCCGCCCAGAGCCATAAATTGCAGCATTATCCGCTCGTCTTGTCGCTGGCGTATCGATTCCTGCCACCGGTGGGAGCATCCGCGGAGGAGGAAATCGTGCTAAACGGAGCCTCGGACTATCCCCGTGTGTGTGCATGCTTTTAAATTTCTATTCTCTGCTTTTCCTTTTTATTTTTAATCACGCCAACACACAAACCGGCTCCACCGAGGTGCACACACGGAGCGTGACGTGGGGTGCGCCAGCCACGTCGGTGTCAGTGGAGGAGGAGGTGATGGCGGGATTCACCCCATGGAAGCTGAAAAGCGTTGTCGTGATGCTGGGGCTCGGTTCGCCCGGACTCGAGGGCTACATCCTGGGTATGACTCAGTCCGTGACAAAGCAACCACCTGAGTTATTGTACCTCTGCATGTTAAGAGCTGTGAGAGGAGCTACGGACCCTGTCCTGTGTAGAAGGACGTTGAGCCGATTCCCACATCATTATCGTCCACCCAGTACTCCACACACTTTAAAACACCAATTTACTCAGAAAACTTGGACTGTTGATAAATGCAAACTGAACTTTCGTGCTTGTGTGTACTAACCTCAACACAAGTGCCACTTACTTACTTTTTCTGACCGTTACACAGCTGGTGAAGAGTACTGCAGTAATTATTCAGTACCTTGCTTCATACATTGCATGGACCTCAACCCCGTCTCTGAGTTGTTTTGACACAGACAAATCAATAATGTTTTAGAGGACTGACCAGTCAGTGACACATCTGAGGTGGCAATAGACTACTGACGTACAGGCTGTCTACTGTAAGTTGTCACATGGGTTCTGACAACCTCCACCTCCACTGCCTACGTCACTGTGTGTTTTACAACCATTGACTCCCACAGTATATATATATATATATATATATATATATATATATATAACTACTACACATCGGACACATCCCAAATGAAAGTGAGCACCCTGATGGTGCTGATAAGCTGTGGTAATCAGACCTTTTCACAGTAGAAACTTGCTAAAAAACGATTGATTCTCGATGGTTCTAGTTTATCACCCTTAATTGGCTTGTGACTGCTTGAAATGCAGCGACTTGAAACTCCCTGTCACATTATGGCCTTATAGCGGACAAAACCTAAGATCAGTTTGATTAAAAAGTGATTATTCATTTTCGGGTTGTTTAACTGTAAGTGTGTGTAGGGGCCTAGATGGGTAACTTTTCCAGTATTTCACAAGAAAAACCGAAAGGAGAAATAAAAAGGGGAAAAAAAATTATTATATGTTTTGTTCTAAAAATTTGCACATCGGACATATTTCAGCCATGAAATTTGGTGCAGGCATTCATGGTCCCCAGGTGACAGACTGTACTGACTGGGGAAGCTATGGCTCTGGAGTTAGAGTGGGATTTTGGTAAGATACTGAACCCCCATATTGACCCGGATTTAAAAAAACAAGCTGTGAACATGACAGTAGTGTAAAATGCACTAATAGTGATCAATAAGACTATAAAAGCACTTTATAAGTGAACCAGTCCATTAAAACTTTAATTTCCTGGTTTTCCTGGGCACCACAATCCTAAAACAAACTCAACCTCAGTGTAACAACAGATAGAAAAATTAAAAAAATATATATCAGTAAAAATAACAATTCTCATGGTTAAACCTGATGTGACGATATATGTCTGGTGTGTGTGTGTGTGTGTGCACATGCACTACCTGCTAAGGTAAGCAAGTGTCAGTCCGTCCAAACTGGTGTGTATTTCAGGAGTGTTGATGTGGGCCAATTGGTTGCTGGGGAACCAGGTTTTGGTGTTGCTCATGTTACACAGATCTCTGTGTCTTCTCCCTTTCTCCCTGTGTCCTAGCCAGGAACCGCATCTCTATTTGCAACCACTGGACACGCTTTTTGAGGACTTACGACTTAAGACGTTTTTGGGTTTGGTTTTTTTTTGGAAAAACTTCTTGTTGTTGATAGGACAGAGTTTCAACTCAAACCAACGTCGTTCCCAGCTGTCATTTATAGGTACAGGTGCTCTGTAGCTGTCAGGATGCAGTGGTTGGTACTGAAGGTCCTTTGCTCCACACTGCTGCTTCTGGCAGCGGTGCCCTCTGCGTACTCACAGTCAGGTAGGGATGTGTCCACATGTATTAAGTAATTTTCTTACTGAATTTCTGTTTAAGAGTTTCTTTTGTCTTGAGAAAAACCTGTTGGTGTCTTTCTATATGTTCCATACTTTTCTTCCATGATCATTTCCTTCCTTGAATGTACTGTGAAGATGCCTTTTTCTCCAGTGTTTCGTAAGAACCGACACGAGGTAGAGGTGTGACAGCTGAATGAGAATGTACCATCCTTCCTCCTCTCTTTAGTCCACTCACTTTACCTATACTGACACCGTTCAGAATGATGGGACCACCTACAGTAATTACGCTTTTAAAATGTTTCTGTGGGCAGATAATTGTTCTTTGAATTGAAGCTAATCAATTGGCATTGACTGACACTTCCCCTCCTACAGATTGTTCTCAAGCTGAGTCATGTGACCTGTGTGTTGGCGACTCACTGCTCAACCTGACAGGCTGTGTCTGGAGGCTTTGTCCAGACGGTGACACATACACACACACACACACACACACACAAACACATACACACACACACACACACACACACACACACACACACACACACACACACACACACACACCTGTGACCTCTGATAGTAATTCAATCATCACAGCCACTGGAACATAAGCTTCCCTGGTTTGTACAAGATGACTGAATTATTTAGTGTGCCAGGAACGCACACATAACACACACATACACACACTTACACACACACACACACACACAGACACACACACACACGCACTAAAGTGCTTGTACCCACTGTCTCAGGTAATGATACAGGCCGGTGTGTGACTGATGAGGGCGACTCAGCAGACAACGCCATGAACTGTAGCTGGACCAGAGTATCTGAACTGTGCACAGGTAGAAGACAGTTCCCTCATAAACTAAGACAATCATTTCTCTGAAACCTCAGTAACTCTCATCTCCTTTGCATGTTTCATTTCCCAGTTGTGGAGACTGTAGCAGAGGGAGGAGGTGAAGGTGACTCAGGTAAATTGTGTCAGCTCTACTCCAGTATTCCCACACCCCCCTCCCTTTCTTCTACGTAGGAAATTATAATTCCCATAAGAGCTGACTAAAATGTTCCCCAGAGCCATGCACTCAGTCACCAGTAAAAATCTCAATCAATGATTTCTCAGGGAAACCAAAAACCCTGACGCTCTCCTCTTTTCTCACCCTACCTTGCTTTCATGTAATTTCCCCCATTAAACCCATTAACCTGTGTCCTTTCCCTCCAGGCGATGGCAATAAGCCCAACTCGTCCCCAGACTTCTCGCAGGCCAAGTTTGACATGTCCAGTTTCATCGGCGGCATCATACTGGTGCTGTGCCTGCAGGCAGGCGGCTTCCTCGCCATGCGTCTCCTCAAATCCAAAGAACAGAGCAGCTACGACCCCATGTGAGTCTGTGCATGTGGGTGTGAGAGGACAGAGAATTTAGCGTAACCATTCCAGTTTAAGGATGTGCATGCAAAAAGGGTCTGTCAGGGTGTGAAGAGATAATGTGTTGGTGCAACACTAGCCTCTAGTGGCAGGAGTGATCAACAGCACCCAACGTACGTGGTGATTCACCTCCAACATCCCTCTAGACTCTATTCTGATTCTGATCACTAACCCCATCTGACCATGTAAAAATCCTGTCTGTACTCACACAGAGAGCAGCCACAATGAAGACAAGATGGGTGAAGGACTAGCAGATGGGGCCGGAAGACAGCGGAGCAGTTACTCATCAATTTGTGATGACAAGATTTTTTTTTTTCCTTTTTTTTTTTTTTTTTCCTCTGAGCCCCTGTTATTTTTGGTTTACTCCCCATATCTACCCTCGGGGGTTGGGAGTGTTTATAAAGGGATATTTTTCTCACATTACTGCCTTGCGAAACGAGTGCCTGTGCATGTGTTCACTGTGTATAGCACCATATTTCTACTTCAGAGGCATTTTGGCTGGTAGTATTCATACAGTCAGACAAATTAGACACCAAACGGCTCTGCTTGTTTCAGCGATTCCTCTTTGTGATCAAAACCCTAAAATTAACCTTCACAAAATCTCACTTTACTGGTTAAGAGTTTGTTCTCTTCCAAACAACAAGCAACTGGCTGTATCAAATAAGCTACTCGAACTGTGTAAACAGTACAGTGCAGTTATGAGAAAGGCTGATATAATCCCATGTAGAAAGAAA